>CM052901.1:3214022-3311049 GCA_028534135.1 Potos flavus | reverse complement strand
AGAGAAATGAAATCTTGCCATTTGCAATGACATGGATGGAACTGGAGGGTACTATGCTAAGCGAAGTAAGTCAATCAGAGAAAGACAATTATCATATGACCTCTCTGATATGAAGAATTCGAGAGGCAGGGTGGGGGGTCGTGGGGGGTGGGGGAGGGAAATGAAACAAGATGGGATCAGGAAGGAGACAAACCACAAGAGACTCCTAAACTCACGAAACAAACCGAGGGTGGCTGGGGGGTACGGGCGGGTAGGGATAGGGTGGCTGCGTTATGGACATTGGGGAGGGTATGTGCTATGGTAAGTGCTGTGAAATGTGTAAGCCTGATGATTCACAGACATCTACCCTGGGGCAAATAATACATTATGTGTTAATTAAAAAAAATTAAAATAAAAAAATAAAATAAAATGTGACCATTTAAAATTAAAAAAAAAAAAAAGATAGCATGGTATTAGCAAAAGAGAGACAAACACATCAATGGAACAGAACAGAGAGCCCAGAAATAGACCCATATAAATATAGTCAACTGATGTTTTTACAAAGGAGAAAAAGCAACACAATGGAGAAAATACAGTGTCTTCAACAAATGGAGCCAGAACGACAAGACTACCACCTGAAAAAAAAGACAAAAAAACAAAAAAACAAAAAAATCGAATCTAGACTTAGACTTTACATCCTTCACAAACATTAACTTGAAATGGATCACAGACTTAAATATAAAACACAAAATGATAAATCTCCTAGAAGCAACACAGGAGAAAACCTAGATGACTTGAGTTTGGCAATGACTTTTTAGATGTAACACCAAAAGCATGATCCGTGGAAAAACTTGATAAGCTGGACGTCATTAAAATTAAAAACTTCTTCTCTGTGAAAAACACTATCGAGAGACTGAACAGACAAGCCACAGGCTGGGAGGAAATATTTACCAAAGGCACATCTGATAAAGAGCCATTATACAAAATATACAAAGAATGCTTAAAACTTAAACAACCTGATTAAAAACTGGGCCACACCCCAGCTGCCCCTCGTGCCCCATTATCCCCTGCAGACCTAGGATCCAGGCCCACTTATGTGGTTTTTTTTTTTTAAAGATTTTATTTATTTATTTGACAGAGAGAGATCACAAGTAGGCAGAGAGAGAGGAGGAAGCAGGCTCCGCACTGAGCTGAGAGCCCGATGCGGGGCTCGATCCCAGGACCCTGAGATCATGACCTGAGCCGAAGGCAGAGGCTTAACCCACTGAGCCACCCAGGCGCCCCTACTTATGTGGTTCTAAATAGACACTTTTCCAAAGACGACATCCAGATGGCCAACGTGCATGTTAAAAGATGCTCCAGATCACTGATCTTCAGAGAAATGCAAATCAAAACTGCAGTGAGAGATCACCCCACACCTACTAGAATGGCTAGTATCCAAAAGACGAGTTAAGCGTTGACGAGAACGTGGAGGAAAAGGCACCCCTTATGTACTGTTAGGAGGAAAGTAAATTGGTACAGCCACGACGGAAAACAGTATGGAGGGTCCTCAACAAATGAAAACTAGAACTACCATGAGCCAGTGAGTCCCACTTCTGGGTATCTATGCAAATGAAATGAAATCACTCTCTCAAAGAGATCTCTGCACCCCCATGTTCATTGCAGCATTACGCACAATAACCTAAGTGCCCATTGATAGATAAACGGATAAAGACACACACAAAGGAGTATCATTCAGCCATAAAAAAAAAAAAAAGGAATTCTACCTTTAAAAAAAAATGTATGGACCTTGAGGGCATCAAGCTAAGTGAAATAACTCAGACAGAAAAAGGCAAATACTGTATGATCCCACTTATAAAGGGTATTTAGACTAGTCAAATTGACAGCGTAGAATGGAATATTACTCAGCCATCAAAAAGAATGAGATCTTGCCATTTGCAACAACATGGATGGAGCCAGAGGGTATAATGTGAAGTGAAATAAGTCAGTCAGAGAGAGATAAATACCATAGGATCACACTTATATGTAGAATTTACGAAACAAAAATGAACAAAGAAAAAAAAAGACAAACAAAAAAACCCAAGACTCTTAACTATAAAGAAGGGTGGTTGCCAGACAAGACAGGGGCGGGGGGGGGGGATGGGGGAAATAGGTGGAGGGAATGAAGAGTGCACTTATGGGGATGAGCACTGAGTAACGTATAGAACCGTGGAATCATTATAATGTAAACCTGAAACTAACAACACTGTATGTTCATTATATGTTAATTATACTTGGAAAAAAAACACCAAAACAAAAACGAGCTACCACTACACCTGTGAGAATGGCCCAAATGGTGGGAACGCAAAATGGCACAGCCACTTTGGAAGACAATTTAGTGGTTTCTAACAAAACGAAACATATATACCATACAATCCAGCAACTGTATTCCTTGGTATTTACCCCAGGGTTAAAAACTTATGTCCACACAAAACCTGCACACAGATGTTTACAATTTCTTTATTCATAACTGCCAAAACTTGGAAGCAACCAAGATTCCTTCAGTAGGTGAACCGATAAACTGTGGGACATCCAGATGACGGAATATTCTTTCATGCTAAAAACAAATAAGCTATCAAGCTATGAAAGGACAGAGGAACCTTTAATGCAGATTACTAAGTGAAAGAAGCCAATCGTAAAAGTGACAAACTGTACGATTCCAACTGTGTAACATTCTGGAAAGACAAAACTATGGAGACAAGAAGAAGGTCGGTGGTTGCCAAGGGTTGGTGGGGGGGAGGGATGCATAGGTGGGACACGAAGGACTTTGAGGGCAGTGAAAATATTCTGCATGATACTCTGATTGTGGACACGTGTCAGTATAAATTTGTACAAACCCATACCATCTACAATACCAAGAGTGAAACCTGAAGTAGGGACTTTGAGTGATACCAGTATGTCAGCATAAGTTAATCACTTGTAACCAGTGCACTTCTGGTGGGGGGGTGTTGACAGGAAGGGGCCTGTGCATGTGTGGGGGCAGGAGGTAGATGAGAAAACTGTACCTTCTGCTCCATATTGCCGTGAACCTAAAACGGCTATAAAAAATGAAGTCTAGTAAAAAGAACGAGAACAGGGGTCGGGGAGAAGGAGCGCCGTAGTATTAAAGCCTTCTCTGCTTTGTTTTGAATCAAGTACAGATATTTCTCTTACGGTGACAGTTTAGAAGTTCTGGCTCAACTCCGAAGTCATAAGCCAATCATTCTCCTGGGTCTTCCTTCAAAACTCTATCCCTACTTTCTCACCCAAGAATTGCAAGCATACGTCCATTCTTCCAGTTAACATCGTGCACAAGTAATAATATGGTTTTGGCCTGAGCCATTGCCCTAGTGTTTGCAGATACATCCTGCTGTATGTCATCAAGAGTTAAGAGCAAAAGAACACAATCTTGCAGTATTTATTAAACCCTCATTGACCTTGGATTCAATGGACCCAAACCCTCTGCGGACAAAACCGTTCAGCATCAATCTACATCCAGAGCTAATTAAGACTTCTTCAGAGTCTACAATCAAGCACAGCTGCCAAATCAACATAGGAACAAATATTCTCACGAGAGATCCCGTACCTCAAGTGGTCTAAAATAGGGCCGTGTTCTCTATCTTTTGTACACAATCTCTAACAACTCACTTTGGGTGTAGGCAGAGAGAAATCCTCCACGTTAAGGATACTGAGTCACCCTCTGGCACCAGACACACATTAGAAAGTGTCTGATTCATTGCAGGTTAAATTTACAAGCCCCAGAGCACTGCACCCGGGGGGCCAGTGTTCAAGCACTCAGCAGAAAAGTTGCCTCGTTCCACTGCAGAGGACCACGACGAATTTCTTTTCGTGGCAAAGGCATGTAGTGAGCTAGTAATACCTGTCTGAAAATGTCCTTTCACATTAGGCAGAATCTACCCATAGACTTGCACGTGCCCTTAAGAAGATCCATTTGATAAGCGAAGTGTCTGAGCCACGAGAGAGCCCCACCTGATGTGTCCCTAGTAGCCTTTCATTTGGGTTTGATGAATTAATCACTCCCTCCTCCTGCCTTCCCACCTGTTCTACTTAGTTCACCCTGAACGCACACCCATCTCAGGGGTTTAGGTTTGTCTTTTTTTTTTTAGGGGGGTGGGGAGGGTCAGAGGGAGAGGGAAAGGGAGAGAATCCCAACCAGACTCCATGCTGAGCGTGGAGCCCAACACTAGGGCTCGATCCCACAGCCCTGAGATCATGACCTGAGCCAAAACCAAGAGTCGGATGCTCAACTGATTGAGCCACCCAGGTGTCCCAATGTTTGTCCCTTCTGGTCAACATGGTAATAACCATTAGCCATTAACATGTGGCTGTGTCAATTAAAAGTAAAATTCAACAAAAACTTTAAATGCAGTTCCTTAGCCACACTAGCCACATTCCAA
Organism: Potos flavus; assembly: GCA_028534135.1. Taxonomy (NCBI): domain Eukaryota; kingdom Metazoa; phylum Chordata; class Mammalia; order Carnivora; family Procyonidae; genus Potos; species Potos flavus. The sequence goes on along the minus strand of CM052901.1, from coordinate 3,306,634 downwards.
GTGCTCAGCAGCCACATTGGACAGGACCAAAGAGTATCTCCATCGTCACAGAAAGTTCCACGCGTCTGCTCCCCGCTGGATTAAGAACTGCAGAGGCGTTGTCTCGGGATTTTCCATTTGTTTGTGTGAATGAAGCTTCCGGAAACACCCGTGCTACACTTAAGTCTGTGCAAGAAAGCCAGGACAACACCCACCTGCCGGCCACGGGGGCCAGCCCCTGAACCTATACCACAGCTCCAAAGGAATGGAGCTGCTTATGAAGGAGGAAACGGACTCAGTCGACAGTGAGGTCGGTACCAAAATGCAGGGAAAACCCACGAGAAGATGGGCCAGAATCAAATTTGGACCCGAGGGGCCAAACCATGACCCAGTAAATAGGACTATGGCACAAGCCCCTTGATCACCTGGGTTCAGGAATGAAACTAAAGTCAGTCCTGAGAGACTGAGCCTGTTTATGGAGGGGGAGAGGGGAGGGCCACAGCTTGATTTAACCTGAAATGAGCCATGGAATAAGCATGCTTCCCCTTCATACGATAAAGACCTCATGTGACCTCATGTGGCTGCTATAGGGCCCTGTCTTTCCCCTGCCCCTCCCTGGCAGGTGCCACTGGGACTGTGAGTCATAAAAGGAAAATCTGCGGGGGGGGGGGGGGGGGCGGGGGAGGGGGCGGAAAGAACTTCATACCTCCCTGCTGCCTACCACAGGAACATTCCTGCAAACTGCTTCTTGTGGGAAATCTATGCGACAAACTCACCGCCACGCATGGTCAATTTTACAAATGTCTCTGGCAAAAGTCATTTCTCTCCCTAACACAAACCAGTGAGGTAGCCCTCGCCCGCCTCGTGCTAGACAGGGGGAGGGCAAACCCAAAATGCTCAGTTATGCTAGGCGCTGATTTCCCTGAATTTCTGCACCGTTTTAACTCTTGTTGCCGCAATCTAGATTCAAACACATCTGTCTGGATAAATTTATGCTTTTACACCTTGAAGCACGCTGAGTAATTAATATCTTCTGGGTTAGCTAAGCACCGCGGCATTGCAAGGGAACATGAAAATGGTTTCCCTCTTATTCTGATTACTAAATGGATTTAGCTATTGCCACCTGAGCTCCCACCAGTTTCATGAATAAATTTAAAGCACTCCCAGAGAGGACAATAGTGATGGGAAGGCAGGGATCAGCATTTCGGTCCAAAACAGCCACCACTACCCTCACAGCTGCAGCGTGTAACCCAGACGGCCAATTTCAGGTCCTCGAGGGCCACACCTGGCGCCAGGCACCTGTGTCAAGGGGAACTTGGGAAGCAAGGTGCCGTGGCCAAAAGTCTGTTTACAGATATCCGGGAAGCATCCAAGTGTCTTATGAGCATGGCAAGCAGCTTGATTTAAAAGGTGGAAGGAGGAATCTTTTTCACGAATTGCTGAAGTTACTTTGCTGATTTAAAGGACAGCCTCCGGGGCCGCCTGGGTAGCACAGTCGGTTAAGCGTGCAGACTCTTGACTTTGGCTCAAGTCTGAGTCTCAGGGTCGTGGGACAGGGCCCCGATTTGGGCTTTACACTCAGCAGAGTCTGTCTGAAGATTCTCTCTCTTTGCGCCTCCCCCCCACTCTCTGCTGCACTCAGGCACTTTCCTGAGAGCCAGGGGACTCTTCGGCCAAAGAAAAAAATGGAATGGGGGGGGAGTAAGTGGGGACTAATTTATTTATTTTTTAGAGAGAGAGCAAACAAGTGAGCAGGAAAAGGGGCAGAGGGAGAGAAGAGGAGAAGCAGCCTCCCCGCTGAGCACGGAACCCGACGCAGGGCCGGATCTCACGACCCTGAGATCATGACCTAAGCCAAAATCAGGGAGTCAGAGCCTCAACCGACTAGCCCCCCCCAGGCGTCCCAGGATCACAGTGCATTTCTATGTCAGGCACAGGACCCCATTTTGAGGCCAGCTCTGGTCCAAGGCTGGTCCAAGACAACACGCGAGGATAGCAGTACTGATGACCAGCTTTGGAGCCAAATGGCCTGGGTGCCGAGGTCCCAGCTCTGCCGCTCGCTCGCAGAAAAACCCCGGGCAAGAGACGGCCCCTTGCCTGTTTCCTCACACCGCACCAGACTCTACTGCGGCTAAGCTGATGTGGGGATGACACTGGTCCTTATAGAGCGGGGCGAGCGCCATATCTGACAGACGCATCTCTCGGACGTGAGCTATAATTATCACATTTGACATCAAGTAAAACCTAATACCAGACCTATTATTAAGTAGGAGGCCCTCAAAACACACGCATGAATAAGCAGCTTATAGGAGTCTGATTAAAATGTTCAAAAGCTTAATAGACGCAGAGAGAGCAAAGCCACGCTCTGACCTCAACTCGCCCCGTGTCTGATGAACCTTTAGATCGTACTCATGTGCCTTGATTTCCCAAGCTTATGTGTCACAACAATACCACCGGCCGTCCCCAAATGCTTCTAAACCACAGGCTCTTGACCAATACCAACGCACGTGGCCTTTCCTTGCCCTGCAGCCAACATAAACAAAGGTCGAAGGGGAGATGTGCGTGATTTCTTAAGTGAGGTGGGAAGCTGTCTCTGGTTGGTGCTGCGCAGATTGAAATTTCCAAATCAGAGCCAGGCATAGCTAAACAGGACCTTGGAGATCACCTCGTCCAACCCGGTCATTTTAGCGAGAAAGCGAATCCACTAAAAGTAAAGCAATCATCACCAGGTCCAGCATCAGCTAGGAGCTCCCCATCCACGTTCAGGAGCAGCCTCGGAGATGGAATCAAGATTTCAGCCTTAGCACCTGGCCAGGCCCACGCAAAGGGAGGACGGCACAGCCAGCCCACGGCAGATCCTGGGCGACCCCAGCCCAGACCTTTCTCCTGAAATCTGATCCTGCAGGCCACGCTATTCAAGGGAGATTTCCACAACTCCTCCAGAGAAACGTGCCCCAGTGAGTGTGCTACCATCTACCTAGGCACCCAAATCAAAAGCATGGCTGTTATTCTTGATCCCTCCTTCATCTGTGATCCATCCACGACCCAGTTTTAGGTATTTCACTACCAAAATAGTTCTCGTCTCCATCCCATCAGCTCCACTTCTGTGCCCTCCTCAGCTTGAGTCTTTTTTCTATTCTGCTGCCCAAAAGATGCGATACAAAGATCTGTTTGGGTCACTGCTGTTAACTCAAAACCTACCAATTTCTCCCCATTGCCTAAAGAACCAAGTCCAAACTCTTTGTGCCTAGCATTCAAAACCCATCCGTTCTCTGTGCCCTTCTACCTCCAGGCCCACGGCTCTCTTCGGCCCAATTCCCTTCTTTGTATGCAGATCGTCAGCATACAGGGATGCTTCCTCCTCCACGCAGCCCACCTGGGGCCCACCCCCCACCGAGTAAAACTCATCACACTGGTCATGCTTCAGCCTTCACACTAAGTAAACCAGACATAACTAGACCCGTCGCCCTCACAGTGGACTGTTCCTTAAGAAGGGGCCCTTTCCGCATGCCCCCCACATACCACAGGGCCTTGTCTGTAACAGTGCTCAGTTCATGGCCTCAAATTAATGAACCCCTCTCCTGGCAGAGGCTTCGACTGGAAACCCAAGCCCAGCTATGTCCAGGGCACCAACACTTACAACTACTTCTTTAAACCAGCGAACAGACTAAATCTTCTGCCAAGGGAAAGCCATGCAGTTCGTCCCGGAAGCACTGAAGTTTTGACAAATCACTTTAAAAACAAGAGAGTGCCTCCAAGTGAGAAAGACAATTAAGCGGGAGGCCTAACTTTCAACCAGAAGGGCTTCTGGGGAATCCAGCTGTTCCTGGTAATTGGTTTTTGGATCAGTCAGAAAACAGAGGCGGCTTTTCAGGAAGATTCCCCCCTGACCAGTGGCCTAGAAGAGGGGAAAACTGCTCTTACCGAAGAGTCCTTTTGCCATAGGGCAAGTTAGAAGAAAAAAGACCCATGAAGAGAGGTCTATTCAGATTCTTTTCCTGTTTTTTTTTGTTTTGTTTTGTTTTTTAAATATTTTATTTATTTATTTGACAGAGAGAGAGATCACAAGTAGGCAGAGAGGCAGGCAGAGAGAGGGGGAAACAGGCTCCCCGCCGAGCAGAGAGCCTGATGCGGGACTTGATCCCAGGACCCTGAGATCATGACCTGAGCCGAAGGCAGGGGCTTAACCCACTGAGCCACCCAGGCGCCCTCTTTTCCTGTTTTTTAACAGGATTCTTTGTCTTTATTGTTGGGCTGTAAGTGTTCTTTATATAATTCAGACCGAAGTCTCTTACTAGATACAGGATTTGCACAAGTGCTCTTTTCTTTCAGCACCTGGGCTTTTGGATGAAGATTCACTCCTGTGTTTTCCTCTTCCACGAATTTTATAGTTTCAGTTCTTACCTTTGAATCTCGGATCCATTTTGAGCTAATCATGTGTGTGGTGTGAGGTAGGCATCCAATTTTTTTTTGGCATGTAGAAATCCAGTCGTCCCTGAGCTGGTTGTTGAAAAGACTACCCTTCCACATGAATTTTAGGATCACCTCATCCATTTTTACAAAAGAGGCTGCTGGGATTATAACTGGAATGGCCTTGAGTCTGCAGATCAATTTGGAAAGTATTATCCCATCTGTTTCGAAACATGCTCAAAGCTCTCCCATTTGAAACTAGAAAACCCTCCTTTGACTGTACATCCCCCCTCCCCCCTCCCCACCACTCCTTGGGGTCTCACAGCCACTCAGCATGTCCCAAACCAAACACCTGCACTTGCCCCCTCCAACCTAGACCTTTTCCTGGGCTCCTCCCCTGTTCCGCTGAATGCCACAGCCACCCACGCCATTGTCCAAGCCAGCAACCCACACATGTCCTGGCCAGCTCTCTCATGCTCACAGCCGTGCCAGCATCACGAATGCTCAATTCTACTACTACGACAAGCCCTCCGGCCACCCACTTCTCCACATCCCCACTGCAGCCGTCATCTGTTACCTGGACAACCCCACAGAGGTCTACTTCCTACCCCACCCCGTTCTCCACATGGCCCGCGGGGTCACACCCTGCTCCCTTTTTAAACAAACATCATGGCACATCATTTCACTGCCCAGAATATAAATTCCACACACTTAACTGTGGCTGCAAGGCCCAGCCTGGTCTGGCCCCTGACCGCCTCTCTCCGCAGGCCCTATCTTGTACGAGGTCTCTGCTTAATGTCATTTCTCTTATTTGTTTTCAGGTTATGTGGGTTGGCTCTGAAAATCCTAGAAAATATGGACTAGAATAAGAAATAAAATATCAGCAAGTGATTACAACACAGCTGAATCTTGACGACATGATGCTAAGTGAAATCGGCCAGTCACAAAAGGACAAATACTGAGTGATTCCACTTATAGGAGGTCCCTAGGGTAATCAAATTCAAAGAACAGTGGTTGCCAGGGACGCGGAGGAGAGGAAATGGGGAGCCGCCGTTTAATGGGTCGAATTGCAGACTGGCTGCACGACACTGTGACTGGATACTCACAAGCGGTTAGGATGGTAAACATCAGGTTATAGGTTTCTCGCCACCATTAAAAATTGCAAAAAGTAACAGCGAGCGATGATTTCTTAAAAACAAACGTCACAAAAATGAAGTCAACAATCTCAGAGCACATTAACTTTGGGCACAACCTGAAACGTCACCTCATCAACCATCCTTTAGAATACAACAAACTCCCTTCCCATGTGGGACTCGGAGGTTCTCAAGCAGGAAGGACTGACCAAGCGGAGGAAACGCTTCCCTCGCAGAAGCAGCTGGGTCGGGGGTCCAGGCAGGTGACTTTAAGGTCATACACTGGAAAAACTCCCTTCCTCCCTTTGACCGAGAGGACTTCTCCCCAAAGACCGGAACGGTTGGCTCTAATTCCCTTCCCTGATATACCCAATGGCAGATTGCGGCTTCTATCAACAACGACAAATTCAACAGCTGTCTACACAATTAGGGGACAAAGCCCTGCCAGCCCTTGGCACTTTGCTGGCGCTCTGTAAACACTGACTAAGCAATATGGGGAGAAGTGTCAAAAACCAGAAAGAGCCAACCTGTGGGTATAAATAAATGCTGCTCCATAACCTGCTTCTCGGGATAGCTTATCATTGCAGGCGGCAGTCTGGCTCATCCCTCAACACAAACCTTCAAAAGAAGACACACGGTCCCCCCACCCTCGGGTTTTGACATCTGTGCAGAAGGGGAGACTGGTGTTTTGGGCCCTACTGCAATTTCAAGGACTATATCCAGGCCTGTGTGTGCTGGATCTGGCCAACTGAATTCCTAAATCAGCCAGTTCTGTGAAAGAATATAAATTAAATAAGCTATTTAACACTGTGCAAAATAAAATCACAGCTGTTCAGCTGAACTTTCCCCTTTTTACCACTCTGTATACAAGCTGGTGGAGGATGCTAAGGATAGAGATATTTTGAGGATACAAGACAATTTAAGATTTTATTTATTTGAGAGAGAGAGAGCGAGCAAGCACAGCAGGGGGAGCAGCAGCAGGAGAGGGAGAATCAGGCTCTCCACTTAGCAGGGAGCCCAACACAGGACTCGATCCCGGGACCCTGGGATCATGACCTGAGCTGAAGGCAGACGCGTAACCATCTGAGCCCCCCAGGCACCCAACAGGACAACTTTTAAAAGTCCATTAGAAATGACAAACATCTGGGCGCCCAGGTGGCTCAGTTGGTTAAGCAACTGCCTTCAGCTCAGGCCATGATCCTGGAGTCCTGGGATCGAGTTCCACATCGGGCTCCCTGCTCAGCGGGGAGTCTGCTTCTCCATCTGACCTTTCCCCTCTCATGCTCCCTCTCTCTCATTCTCTCTCTCAAATAAATAAATAAAATCTTAAAAAAAAAAAAAAAAGAAATGACAAGCATCCTACAAATCTACATTGTTGAACATTCCCATTCAGCTTAGAAGGAAGGAGGCACGCAAAGAAAGTTTCCTGTGTCATGGAGAAGAATCCAATTTGTCTACTTTTTAAGCTTCTTTCCAGCCCAAATGTGTCCCTTAAAGCACGAACCAAGCCAGGCTCAGCCGTGGGAACAGTCGCCGTGAAGAACCTCAGCAATTCTGCAGACCACCTTCCTCCCCCAATCGCACCTGACATTGACCCCCCCAGTTAGAAACATTCTGCCCACACATAGCAACAAATGTTGCGACACAGAGCTACTTGCTGAATTGTCTTGGCACCTCTGTCAAAGAAACAAGTGGGGCGACCTGAACTCTAACTCCCTTTGATGGCAATCTTCACAAAAAGGGGATCTGGGAGGTCTGAGGCCGGCTCTCGTGCCTCTTCTCCTCCATGGCACCTGAAGCAAGGCCGGATACGGTGAGTTCTCAGGGGACCTGCGCTGTCTGTCAAATGAAGTCACCTGGCCCAGTATTTTCTTTCAGTAATACCAAACCCTTCCCAAAGGCGGCTTCCTTCGTTTCAGGGAGGAAAAGGAATGAATGACTGACACACATACCACAACCTGGATAAATTTTAGGATCATCACACTGAGTGCCAGAAGCCAGAGCAAAAAGAAAGTACATGCTGCATGATCCCATTTCTATAAAACACTAGAAAATGCAAACTAATCTACAGTGACAGAAAACCGAGCAATGGTTGCTGGGGATGGGGATAAGGGCGGAGAGAGATTCCTAGGGACACAAGGAAACTTCTGGGGCTGCTGTAGACAACAATAAGATATACCCCCCCTGGGGGCAGGGGGAAGCAAATGCCTGAATCCTTACAATAGCTTCTGAGGACCTCCGTATCTACGCCCACCCCACCCACCTACCCTAGGTTTTTACATTTCTTGTTTTCATAAAGCCTGGAATAATATATACCAAAATGCTAATGGTAATTATCCACAGGTGATGCCTATTTTCTTATTTTCTGAGACTAATTTTATATTCAAAAGCTTTTTAAACAATGTAATTCAAAGATAGCCACCACGGATAATAACCTAAATGTGAGAAATCATAAAACTCCTAAAGACAGCATAGTCAGCTAGCTCTTGGACACTGCACTCAGTAATATGTTTATGGATGTGTTTCCTCAGGCAAGGGAAACAAAGCAAACCTTAACTACTGGGACTGCATCGAAATAAAAAGCTTTTGCACAGCAAAGGAAACCAGCAAAATAGAAAGGCAACCCAGTGAATGGGAGAAGATATTTGCAAATGATATATCCAATAAGGGGCTAATATCCAGAATTAAAAAAAATTTACACAAGAAAAAAAAAAAAAGCCCACGATCAGATTAAAAATGGGCAGAGGACCTGAGTAGACATTTTTCCAAAGAAGACATCCGGATGGCCAACAGACACATGAAAAGAGGCTCAACATCACCAATCATCAGGGAAATGCAGATCAAAACCGCAATGAGATATGTTCTTACGGCTGTCAGAATGGCTAGTATCAGGAAGACCAGAAGTAACAAGTGTTGGTGAGGATGCGGAGAAAAAGGAACGCTCTTGCTCTGTTGGTGGGAATGCAAACTGGTGCAGCCACTGTGGAAAAGAGTATGGAGGTTCCTCAAAAAGTTAAAAATAGATCTACCATATAATCCAGTAATTCTACTACTGGGTCTTTACCCAAAGAAAGCAAAAACACTAATTCAAAAACATATGCACCCCTATGTTTATTGCAGCATTATCTACGACAGCCAAATTATGGAAGCAGCCTCAGTGTCCATCAATAGACAAATGGATAAAGAAGATGTGGTGTGTGTATATACACACACACAATGGAACATTACTCAGCCATGAAGAAGAGTGAGATCTTGCCATCTGCAACAACATGAATGGACCTAGAGGGTATTATGCTAAGCGAAATAAGTCAGAGAAACAAATACCAATCATATGATTTCACTTATGTGTGGAATCTAAAAAACAAACCAACAAAGAAACAGACTCTTAAATACAGAGAACTGCTGGGGGAGGTGGGAGAGGTGGACAAAACAGATGGAGGGGATTAAGAGGTACAAACTTCCAGTTATAAAGTAAACATGTCATGGAGACGAAAGGTACAGCATAGGGGATACAATCAATAATAGTGTAATAACTTTGTATGGTGACAGATGGGGACTACCCTTATCATGGTGAGCACTGCATAATGTATGGAACTGTTGAATCATGTTGTACACCTGTAACTAATATTGTATGTTAATAATACTTCAATAAAAAAAGGTAGGGGCACCCGACTGGCTCAGTCGGTAGAGCATGCAACTCCCGATCACAGGGTTGTGAGTTTAAGCCTGAAGTTGGGTATAGAGATTACTTAAAAATCTTCAAAAAATAAAAGGTAAATGATGACCATATGACAGCCCCTGTGGTGGGCCGAATCCCTCAAGGATGTCCACTTCCTCAGCCCTGGAACCTATGAATAGGTCTTATGGGAATTTTGCCCCCTGTGGCGAAAGGGCCGTGGCAGATGTGATTAAGTCGAGGATATGGCGAGAGGGAGATTACCCTGGACCACCCTGGTGGGCCCAAGGTAATTGCAAGGGTCCCTATAAGTAAAAAAGGGACAAGGCAGGGTCAGAGTCAGTGTGATGGCAGGAAGGAGGCCATGACCCAAGAACGCAGGGGACTTCCAGACCCTGGAAAAGTCAAGGAAACAGATGGTCTCCTAGTGTCCCCAGAAGGAACAAAGTCCAGTGAGACCCTTGTCAGCTTTTCAGCCTGCAGAATATCCGAGAGCATATCTGAAGGAGGCCAAGTGTCCACCTTTGGTCTTAACACGTCTGCAGCATTCATTTGGAAATCTTTCCAGATCTTACTCGGCTAATCCTGTAATATCACACTTTCAAGAAGCAATTATTCTTTAAAAAAAAAAAAAGGAGTCTTACTTACAATTATGTGTGTTCTAATTGGGTAATATGACTGACAAAAGCCTTAATTATGGCCCATAATTCACAGCCAGTCCATCATTAGGTCTTTGCTACGAGCTGGCATTTGTGAACGTCACACCATGGTCCCGTCATTTGTGCAGCTTTCTCCCAATTATTGTACTTGCAAGGGCACTAGCACAAGGCGAGGTGACAAATGACGGTGGTCCAGCTCCCAGAGACTTTCACCTACCTGAGAAAAAACATCTTCTGGTGACTGTGCCCCAAAACACAGAGAGGGGCTTCATCCCGGTGGGAATCAACTCGACCCAGGAGGAACTCCATTCGCTAGTCTTTTTCTTTCTTTTTTTTTTTTTTTTTTAAGATTTTATTTACTTGACAGAGAGAGAGGGATCCCAAGTAGGCAGAGAGGCAGAGAGAGAGAGAGCGGGAAGCAGGCTCCCTGCTGAGCAGAGAGCCCGATGTGGGGCTCGATCCCAGGACCCTGGGATCATGACCTGAGCCGAAGGCAGAGGCTTTAGCCCACTGAGCCACCCAGGCGCCCCTCCATTCGCTAGTCTTGCGAATTAGTACAATCCTTATGTAAAGGCCGGCTGACGACACTCGAATTTTCCGACGGGAAGACCAAGGCCCCAAATCAGTCAAAGGCATCGAGCCAAGACATGAGAATTCGAACGTTCTTTGGGTGACTGTTCGTATATTTGTACCCGCCCACAGCGCTATCCTCGGTTGAATAGTGGGTCACAGTGGAGGAGAGTGGCCCCGAAACCGATGACTAGTGTTCTTAGGAGAGAAATGTGGCCCCAGGGAAGAACTCCAGAGGAGGACGGGGGCGGACACTGGAGCGGTGCCAGCCACCTTCAGGAGCTAGGAAGAGGCAAGAATCCTTCCCTGACTCCAAGAGGGAGCAAGGGAGCAAGGGAGCATGGCCCTGCTCGCACCTTGACTTTGGAGCTCCGGAACTGTGAGAAAATAAATTTTTGTTGTTCTAAGAAATCCAGCTTGTGCTACTTTGCTATGGCAGCCCTAGGAAAGCAATAGAGGCACACGTCACCAGAGCGTTCTAGAATAATCAAGTTAGGAGTAGAGCAGGTAGGGTTAACCCAGGAACTGTGAGCTTAACAGAAAGTTCCAAAAGTGGGAAGAACACAGCTTGGGAAGGAGAAGGGTGGGGGACCAAGGACAAGCAACCGTAACACGGCATCCCTCCGCAGCGGGGAGATAATGTGGCATGTGCGCGTGCACGCACAAGGAGACACCGGTTTATAGCGACGATGAGGGCAAACCTTGGGACAACAGATAAAACCAAGATTCGGAAAGGAGGTGGGAGCACGGAAACCCACAGGCCCTGCCAGTGGGAGCATGAACCAGCGCAGCCATCGTCAAACAACTCCGCAGAACTTGGGTGACTTTGCATGTGTGCACCCCGTGACCCACGGCCCCACTCCTGGGCACATGGCCCTCCTGGCACGGAGGCCCTGGGCACACAGAGCAGGATGCTCGCTGCTCTGCTGACTGTGGGGTGGGAGTCCACGACCCGCAGAGCACTGAGGTACAACGTGATGGACGCTTACAAAGAAACCGTCATACCTTCAGGCGGCTGGAAACCATGTACCAACATGAAAGACCTGGAAAACATGGTACTGAATGCAAACAATAAGAAACCGAAGGGCACGGTATTTGTGGCGACAGGTGCATATTTAATGACACGCACAAAGAGCAATGCTTAATGAGGGGAAGGGAAAGAAAGCGGGGCTAGGGGATAGAAGGGAATAGAAACAAACATAAAACAAAACGATGGAACTGAGTGGATGGGCAAAATGGGTGAAGGAGAGTGGTAGGTACAGGCTTCCAGAAGATAATGGATAAAGTTTGAATTGTAAATAATAACGTATCAATGTTGTCTCGTTAATTGTGACAAACGCATGCTCCAACTTCTCAGCCTGGGTTTAAGAGGACGAGAGCTCCAGGAGTTAGGTGGCTTCCTATGGAGACTCCATTCCTTTGAACAGAGCCCGTAGAAGCACATCTGCCAAAGCCTCATGGCAGAAAATAATTCAAACTGAGTTACACACACCAGATTCAATAAACAGTTGGACTTCTAGGATCTTCTCTGTTGTAATCTGCCGGATTCTCTGCTCTTCCATAGGCTCTCCTGTGGTCAAGGCAAACGAAGGAGACTTTCTTGGACGATCAGTTGAAGGTTTCTCATTATGAGTTTGTCCTGATGTGGCCCCTGACGGTCCCTGTGCCTCTTCTTGGGTCCTTGAGGAAGCTTTTACAAGCAAGAGTCTGGTCCCCCCATTCCAAGGAGGAAAGTCTACAATCCTTGAATGGGGTTCTATCCAGCCTACAAACCACCAAAGGAACCTCCTTGAAACGTTCTTTTGTCTGTCTCCAGCAAGGTCTAAGCTCTTGCATACATTTGAGACTCTGCCTCCACTATACGGGTAATTCACCCGGACTCCTGGCCTCATCTCCAGCCTTGGTTCTGGTGATGAGCAGCTCTCATTCTGCTCAGAGCGGGTAACCCTGCCTTGCCCTCAGGGAGCTACACTGAAACCGGAGAAACACACGGGAACAAGAACCCTAACAGCGGTTACTAGTAACATCCACTGCAGGAGAAATACGGCCCTCGCAGGGCCTGGGCTCACTGCTGCCGGAGAGAGGGGGCGCCAGTCGGCAGAACCCGTTCAAGTGTGCAACCTGAATCCTGTCACCTTGCAAGCCCTTCTCAGCCTCCACCTCTCACAGGTGCGCAGGGAGACCCACGCTGCTGCACGGGAGAACCGGAGACAGCCCAAGTGACTGCCAGCGGAGAAATGCCTCCATCCAGTCAGGCACGGTGGTAGTGTGGCTATGGACCGGCATTTAGAGGAGTGACAGAGACCTCCGTGGAAAGATCCTCAAGACATACGACTGAGCGGAACAGGGGTACAGAGCACTAGGACATTTGTATAAGTATTTTAAAAGACCCATCCAACAGATAGATAGATAAACCAAATGTGGTTTCATTCCAGGTGATGGACTATTATTCAGCCATGAAAAGGAATAAAGGACTGACGCGTGCTACAACACGGATGGACCTTGAAATCATGCCAGATGAAAGAGGCCAAACTCTGACGTCCATGTGTTACACGGTGCCATTTTCATGAAATATGCAGAACAGGCAAGCCCACAGAGACAGAAAGAGGAGCAGTTTCCAGGGGCTGGGGAGAGGGAAGAATGGGGGGTGATGGCTTCTTGGGCCCAGGTTTTTGTTTGGGGTGACAAAATATTCTGGAATTTGATAGTGGTGATAGTTACACAACACTGTGAAAAGTACCAAATAAAATTCACCCAACTGGCTACTTTAAAGGGTCAATTATGTGGCACATGAATCCCATTTCAAAGAAAAAGAATAGGATCGCGGGGGGGGAGGGGAACTGCAGCAATGAAGCTGGGAACGTAGAGGAGGCAGGTTTCTGAGGTACGATCAACAGGGTGCGGGGACAAAGGGGATTTGGGATTTGAGGACAGGGAAGAGAGTGAAGGTCCAAGATGTGAGGACAGGATTTGGAAGGTTCTAGCTCACTTACGGAGTTCTCCTGCATGGATCGGAGTAGCACCAGGGAAGGGCTTCCCTGTATGCATCAGGTCATGGCCGGGAAACCTGACCCGGACCTAGCAGCCAGCGGTCATGGTTTGGGTTGGGGGGCTGACAGAATAGGCACAGCCACTCGCTAGTCCAGGGGGCCCATCTCTGGAGTGAAATGGTCTTGGACACAGAGGTCCCCAGAAGTAGTCATGGAACCACTGTGATCACACTCACCCCCAAGTGTGATCCCCCAGTGCCAGAGCTCAGCCCTGCACTTTTCTCAGCCTTGTGACTAACACCGACCACAGAGGAGTGGCTAATCTCACAGCTGCCACAGCTGCCCGGTGGGGAAGGGGAAGGGAGCCCAACCAAGGAATGGAGAGCGGACCTGAAAATTGCACTTCCCCTCTGCAGGAAAGGAAGTTGAGGGGATCTCAACATGAGATGAAGGCCTGGACCACATCACCCAGGCAGTGGGGCAGGGACGGAAGACTGGGGGGCCCCCGCCAAGGACCTCCTGGGCCAAGTGCACTCAAAGCCCGGTGCTGCCTCTCCCAGAACCTCCGTTTTCTTTTCTGCGAGGCTCATGACTGCACCTGCTGAGGCTCCTGGGGAGGCAAACTGAGATCCTGGGTGTGGACGTGGATATGCCCGGGGCACCTGATCCGGTCATGTTCGCCTCCCCCAACCCTGGCCCCCACTGGCTCCTTTGCGGCAGCGTCTCATGTTGAGATCCCCCAAATCCCCCAACTCGTGGCTCCAGGCACCAGTCCCGAGACTCGGTTCCCTCATGGCCCTGACAGTGCTGACGACCCGAGTCCCAGAGTCACCCCTCCTTCTCCATCTCGTAAGGCAAGACAGTGGCCCTGCTCCGCTGTCCTCGCAGGGCACACGTTTGCGCGCAGAACCGAGCAACACGTGCGGGAGGACCTGAAAAGCACAGGTATTCTCGAGCGTTGTCATTCCGCCAACATTGGCAGGTCATTCCACTCGCTGAACACTAGTCCCACGTGTCCTTCCCATCCAGCTCCCAGCCTCTCTGCTGATGGGGAAGATGGGTCACCTTCCCTTGGGGGCCCTGGAACGAATCGGCTGCTCACATGCGTCGTGGGCTCCTCGGCATCATCTACCCCACCCCGGGATGCTCTCACCACCCCTTCTGCCACGTGGGTCTCACGGCGGACGTTATGGGGACCGACTAGCTTTGAGGGATAGAGTCCCAGCCCGGGGTGAAAGGGAACACTGTGGAATGACTTGAACCCCTAGCTGGCTCGCAGGCTGCCTGCGGGCTGGGCTAGAAGCAAACAGTCTCCCTTCCCTCCCCAGACCAGGTTTCCCCAAATCACTGCCTTCTGGGTAAGTAGAACCACAGGTCACTGCTGCTCAAGCTGTAAGTTTGGGTGTCACCTTACCCTTGATTCCCCCTGCCCCTCGCCATCCGCATCCAACCCATCGATTCAACTGAAAAATCTAGAGTCCAGGCATTCCTTTCATGCCCACTGCCACCACCTTGGGCCCTTCACTAAATACCCTGTACATACCTTCCTTCGCAGTTAATTGCCATTTTGTTTTTATCTCCTATCTGTATGTAATCCTAATGTCTTCTCCATGTGTATTGCCCTGTCGCCCCCACCAGGCTTCCTCTGGATCTTCCCTAGGACCTCTACTGATCCAACAGAAGAGACCCTTTCCAGTGTCCAGAATCTGCCAATCAGATGGCATGTGCTCTTGTCACCATCCCCAGCCCAGACCTCTGCTTGGACCTCCTCTTTGCTTTCCTCAAGAGAGAACTCCTTTATAACCTTTGCATTAAACACCGAGGAAAATAATCAGCCTCGCTCTTTGAGAAGTTTTCTTTAAAAATGACTATCCGCAGAGGCAAGTAGATTTAAAAAAGAAAACCCTTTCAAATATGGTTGCGTCTTTGGCCTTTGGAAAAGGGGGAAGGGAAGGAGGAGAAGGTTGTTCTCATTCCCACCGCTGGGGAGGCATTTGATTTCGTAAGTATTAATCAAAATCATTCTTGATTATAGCAAAAACAACCTTTGCTATAATTTTAATGCAATTAACTGGAATATATGGTAATTCTGAGCAATCTTGCTCTTGAGATTAAAGAACAGCCTGCCAGGAAACATACGAATAAAGCTTTAAGATCAAAATTTGCATAATTAGGTTTCTTCTCCACTCTCCCCACTCCCACCCCAGCTTTTCCCACTAGTAGAAATTCGGTTGAAAGGAGAATGTTTAAAAGTCAGCAGGCCTACAACCCAGGCTGGCATATTCCTTTCTGAAAGCGCGTTCATGTTTCGACAAGACATCCCTCATAGACCAAGAGACCACCAAAGACAGGCGGACGAATTACACAGAGTACAGAGGTTTTGAACCACGCTTTCAGAGGAGGGAACAAAAAAGTAGCAATGCCTTCTAGCTTATGCTTCCCAGCGGCTTAGTACCAGGCAATGTACCCATCCCGCTCTACAAGTATCATACTCTAGTCTTGAAAAGATTACCTGGACAATAGATCAAACCCCAAAACTATGGGCTTTGTTTATGAAACCGGTCTGAATGCCTGGTCACAATGGATGTTCTTGTCACCAAAAAGGCCCCACCTCCTACAGCCCTCTGACAGGGGCTGTGACAGCCAGAACCACGGCCTCACCCCACTTGACCCTTCTCCTACCAGCATAGTCTCTGGCCCTCTGCAGAGAGCCTGCATTGCTCCAGGAGAGAAGAAAAAGCATCAAGTTTTCCCGAGGAAAGGGACAGTACCCGTCACACACATCTGATGTGCAGGCTGGGGGCCGAGGGAAGTGATCCCACCCACCCCCCACCTCCACCCTTCATCTCACACAGGTTTTTCCATTCAATCCTGCCCATAAAATGATCTTTAACATTTGAAATCATGTAAAATGTCAATAGTCCCATTTCCTCTGAAGTTATTCTTGGACGTGCAGTAAAGTTTAGGCTGAAAGGTTAATATTCCTTTATCAGAAGGCTTGGAGGAAACAGAAATCATCATTTCTGTTCTTTGCTACTTTGAAAAGAAATGCAGAAAAGAGGAAGGCAACAAGATGGGAGAACCATTTTGTTCTTGTTTGTTTGTTTGAACAGAGACCTTCAAGATTAACATGCCACACTAGAGACTGCTCAAAAAACTAAGAATCTGCCCTGACTTCTCATTCAGATGGTGGACCAAACACATTTACATCCCTAGTCTCTTGAAACCCCCGGGAAATGTCAGAAAAGGAGCACACAAGGGACTACATTCAGAAAAGCACAGGGAGCAGGAAGTCATGGGGAAGAGAGCTCCAATCCAAGGAACGAAGATTAGAACAGGTAAATCAAAGTTGCAGGAGCTGAATGCCAGCAAATATTGGAGAAGATGTGGGGGGAACTGGAACTCTTCTATCCTGTTGGTGGGAAGGGAGATGGTGCAACCACTTTAGAAAGCTCTGGCGGTTTCTAAAAAAGTTAAACATGTTCATACCCTAGGAGTCCACAGTTCCACTTCAAGGGCATCATTTAAGAAAAGTGAAAACAGGTGTCCACAAAAAGCCTTACATGCAAATGTTCTTACAGCTTGATATGTAATAGTGCAAAACCGGAAACCCAAATGTCGCCGAACAGGAGAATGAATAAACAAAGTGTGCAAACCACTCAGCAAGAAAAAGGAATTGCAGATACATACTAGAACGTGGATGAACCCTGATAACATTATGCAGCATAAAAAAAAAATAAAAAGACACAGAAGAGTAAATATTGTATGGTGTCATTTCTATGATTTCTAGAAGAGACAAAACTAACCTAGGGCAAAAAATCAGACCAGCTGTTGCTCGGCGTGGGGCTGACGGACTGGGAAGGGATGTCAGGGAACTGAGCATTCACGGTATGTAACTTGTATCTCAATAAAAGAAATCTTTAAGAAACTTACTAAAACCAAGTGCACAAAAAGTTTTAAATGCCACTGAAGAACAGTGAAAATCTGAATACTGGAGCATTTTCCTATGTATCAGCTGCACCTCCATAAAGAGAGATACTTAAGAACTACACTAGAAATAAAGAAACAAAACACTATTGAAGAACATAAAAGACGTGGACAAGTGGAAAGGCATACAAAGCTTGTGGCCGGGAGGATGCCGTATCGTAAAGATGTCAATTCTCCCAGTGTTAATTTCTAAATACGACATGTTTCCAGTAAAAAATAGTAACAAGAGAAGATGCTGGAAGGAGCCAGGCTCCGGAGCACATCCGCTATCCAGAAGGAGAGGTGGAAACGGGTGGAAGCCCCGCCGATCCCCCTCTTCAAGTCAGGGTGAGGAGAGGACAGTGAGAGAGGGAAGGGGTAAGGGCCTAAGAAACTGGCTACTCCCCTCCTGGCCTGCGGTGCGCCTCCTAGCTGAGTCTCCACCGAGCGGACACCAGGAATCACCAGACACTGGGGGAAACCAGCAACTTCCTTTCATTCATCCAATGAATAGTTACTGATGAGCCTGACATGATGCCCAGCTCTGATATCAGCCCCGGGGAAATATCTGCAGCCAAGGCAACCGCAAGTGCGGTCCTCGTAGAGCAGAACTCTAGTGGGAATGGCCTCTCTGTGCAATGGAATATCTGGCCATAAAAAGGAATGAAAGCCTGAGCCACGCTACAGCCTGTAGGAGCCTGGTAAACCCTAGGCTAAGCGAAAATAGCCAGACACAAAAGGCCACACGCTGCACGATTCCATTATCTGTAACACAGCCCGGACAGGTACGTGCCTAGAGACGCAAAGCTGCTTAGTGGTGGCCAGGGGCTGGGGAGGGGAGGATGTGGAGTGCCGGCTGATGGCTCAAGGCCTCCCCTCTGCATCTGGGGCGATGCAGAAGTCGTGGAACGAGACAGAGGGGATGGTCACACAACTCTGTGGGGGTCCCACATGCCACTGAACTGTATACTTTAAAAGGGTGAATTTTACGAGACACAAATCGTAGCTTTTTTTTTTTTTTTAAGCCATAAAAAATGAAACTGCATTTCAGGATGGTATGTTCACAGGGAAGCCGGTGTGAAAGCAATTCGACTTCAGACACCACAGGGAACCGGACCGCAGTCCAGCTGCCCGGGCTCCTATCCACGGCTGGCCTGCGCAATATGGGGAGGGAGAAAGAGTGAGAAGCAAGCAAGCACCCCGGGCATGAGGAGGAGGGATGGGGCAAGGGTCCTGCTCACTATAAATACATCTGGCCTCTAGCCAGGGCCCAAGCCTGGCGGGCCAAACATGAACAGAGTGTACTTTCGGGGGCTGCCGTGTCTTGCTTAATCGTATCTTTCCAATGACCTAGGGGGCTTTCATATAAAGGAAATCCTTCAGTGAATGCTTTTGATAGGATTATGGAACCAGAAAGTTAGCACAGGAAGACTTACCAAACACTGCAGACCTCCCAGGTACAAAGACTGGAGGAGAGAGAAGACAGGCTAAACGCAGTGTTCCTGACTGCGGTCCAGAGGCAGAGACGTCCACAAAGGAGGTCACTCACTCTGCCTGGCGGGCTTCGGGGAAGGGCGGCAGGGGAGCTAGGTTTAGAAAGATGAGCAGACATTCTCTGGGAGCAGAGGGGGAGGACCTGGGAGCCTGAGATCTGTTGAAAGGGGGTACTGCCGACTCTTCCCTTTCTTGCCCTCCCCTTTCCCAAATCATTGTGAATCACCTCTTGCTTGACCGTTTTGCATTATTAAGTAGATGTCTCCAGAAGGGTTCCTGAGTGAATATGTAGCTCCTAAAAAGCATCACGTTTAATTGAAATTTCTGGGATAATTATAGATTCATAGAGTTATAAGAAAGAATACAAAGAGATCCCTTGTACGCTTTGCCTCCTTTCTCCCCAAAATCATATTACACAAAATTATTGCCTACGATCACAATCGGGATGTCAACATTAATATGATCCACTCAGCTTATTCAGGTTTTCCTATTTTTACTTGTACTCGTTGGGTGGATTTATTAAGTTCCACACAATGTCCTCATAGGTGTAGATTCATGTGACCATCACCACAGTCAGGATAAAGAACAGTTCCACGGCCACAAAAGAGCCCTCATGCTGCCCTTCTAGAACCATACCCACCTTTCTCTCACCTTCCCTCTCCCCTGCCCCTAACCACTAATTTCGAGAATGTCGCAGAAATGGAGTAACGCAGTAGGTGTTCTTTTACACAGTATAACGGCTCCGAGATTCACCCAGGGTGTCGTGTATCAGTGGTTTGTTCCCTTTTATTGCTGAGTAGTATTCCACGGGCGGATGTACCACAGTTTGTTCATCCAGCCACTCAAAGGGCAGCAAACAATGCCAGCGTTTGGTAACTACAAAGAAAGCTGCTACTGACGTTTCTGTCCAGGAAGCCTTCCATTTTTCAGAATGCCTCTGCGTTGTCTCTCTGGGAGAAAGACAACTTGGATCACACACTTTTCCCCTCAGATCTATGTAGGGGTACTGCCCCGATGTCTTCTGGTATCCGACACTGTCATGGAGAAGGGAGGAGATGAATCGGGCTTCTCTTCTCCTAAGAGGGGACTTGCACCTTTAAAAAATGATCAAAGCTTTTTTTTTAAAGATTATTTATTTGTCAGAGAGAGAGAGAGAGAGACCACAAGCAGGCAGAGGCAGAAGCAGGTGCCCCGCCGAGCAAGGAGCCCGATGTGGGACTCGATCCCAGGACCCCGGGATCATGACCTGAGCCGAAGGCAGCTGCTTAACCAACTGAGCCACCCAGGCGCCCCATGATCAAAGCTTTTATAGCTCTTGTTTGTGGAGGCAAAAACCTGGCTTTATTCATGGATTCCCTCTCATTCATTTGACAAATATTTATAAACACCTCCTATGTGCCCCACCCTGTTCTCAGTCCTGGGAATACAACACTCAACAAAACAGACCCCCCAAATCCTGCCTTTATGGACCTTATATTCAATTGGACTAAAAGGATATTATTCTAAAACTATATGAATTTTCAAAAATTAGTCGAGAAAACCTAAACAGAGCAAACACAACAAGGAGAAATGGGAAAGCTGTCTCGACAGTCCCTCTGAAGGAATCAACTGGCCTCAGTCTACAGGTAAATTCTATCATCAAAAGACAAATGATTTCTCTACTGTTCAAATTTTCCAGAGCAATGAGAAAAACTTCCCACTCTTTAATGACACCTGGAAAAAGTAGCACAGAAAAACTACACTATAAACTAATTTCACTTTTGGATACAGATATAAAAATCGTAAGTATGACATTGGTCTTGGTGTTGAGTTTTTGGATCAGACTCACAAAGCAAAGGCAACAAAAGCAAAAAGAAAGAAGTGGGACTACAGCAGTAAGTCTGCACAGCACAGGAAACCATCAACAAAATAAAAACGCAACCTAGTGAATGGAAGAAAATATTTGCAAACAATATATCCGATAAGGAGTTACTCTCCAAACTAGATAAAGAGCTCAACTCAACAGCAAAAATAAATAAATAAATAAATAAATAATAAATCAGATTTTAAAATAATGGGCAGAACGATGCTAAGTGAAATAAGTCAGAGAAAGACAAATATCATATGATTTCACTACTATGTGGAATTTAAAAAACAAAATAAGCAAAGGGAAGAGGAGAGGGGAGCAGAAACAAAGCAAGAAACAGACTCTTCGTTATAGAGAACAAACTGATGGTTAGCAGATGGGAAGGAAACGGGAGTTGTGTTAAGTAGGTGATGGGGATGAAGGAGAGCACTTGCTGTGACGAGCACCAGGTGATGTGCGGAAGTGTTGAATCACTATATTGTACATCTGAAACTAATGTAACAGTCTGTTAACTAACTGGAATTGAAATAAACACTTTAAAAAATAAAAATAATGAACAGAGGATCTAAACAAACATTTTTCCAAAGATGACATCCAGATGGCCAACAGACACATGTAAAGATGCTCAACATCACTCATCACTAGGGAAATGCAAATCAAAGCCACAATGAGCTATCACGTCCCACCTGTCAGAATGGCTAAAATGAACAATACAAGAAACAAATGTTGGTGAGGATGTGGGGGGGAAAGGATCCCTCGTGCACTACTGGTGGGACTATAAGTTGGTACAGCCACTATGGGAAAACAATATGGTGGTTCCTCAAAAAATTCAAGACAGAACTACCCTATGATCCAGATATTCCACTTCTGGATATTTATGTAAAGAAAATAAAAACGGTAATTTGAAAAGATACATGCACCCCTATGTTTATAGCAGCATTATTTACAACAGACAAGATATGGGAGCAGCCCAAGTGTCCATTGATGGACAAATGGATAAAGAAGGTCTCACACACACACGCATGCGTGTGCACACACACACAGGAATATTACTCAGCCATAAAAAGGAAATCCTGCCATTTGTGACAACATGGCTAGACCTTGAGGATATCATGCCAAGTGAAATAAGTCAGAGAAAGAGAAATTTCACTTACATTTACAACGTAAAAAACAAACAATACAAAAACCATACTCACTGATATAGAAAACAGATTGATGGTTATCAGAGGGGAAGGGTGGCGGGGGTGAGTGAAAAGGGGTCAACTGTATGGTGATGGATGGTAAGTACACTTATTGTGGTGATCACTTTGTACCGTCTACAAATACTGAAGGAGTATGTTGTATACCGGAAACAGGTCATATACCAATTTTACTTCCGTAATAAAGTCAAAGTGTACACAAAATGAACCCAGTTAAGATATTCAAAAAGAATACATCCAAACTACAGTGGGCTTTTCAAGGATCACCAGGATGCGCTCACTAAGGAAGGATCTAGTGATGTAATTTATTATATTAATCACTGCAAGGGGAGCAGACAGATATAGGAGATGCTAAAACATCACTTGGGAAAATTCAATGTCTAATTCTGATTTTTTCGAAAAGCCCAAATCCTTAGTAAAATAGGAGTGAGGATTTATCCCTAACCAAAATCAGGAACAATCAAGGAGGCCCTGGAGCACTACTATTATTTCCCTCGGTCCTGGGTGCACTAGCCAGGAAACTCAGATAAGAGATCACAAAAGGGGGAGAAAAGAAATACTGGGAAAGAAGAGGCAAGGCCATCACTATTTTCAGATAATAGAATTATATACCTAGAAATACCAAAATGGTCAAGTGAAAACCTAGAAGAAACTAAAAGAGGGTTTGGCAAGGTGGCTGGTAATGAAAACATAGACAAAAATGAGCTTTCTCAGATGACAACCACCATCACTTAGGAAATTTAATGGGAAAAGGAGAGGCCATTTACAACAGGAGTACATGCTACAAAGTACTTGGGAATAAGTAACAGGAAATGTGAATTATAAACACAAAGAAAGTCAAAAAACACAAAACAGAACTAGAGAGGAAAACCCTGCGTTTGGATGGGAAAATTCAATACTGTTAAAGAAAAAGGAAAAAAAAATTGGCTCTTCGAAAGTTAATGCAATTCCAATCGAAATCCCAGTGGGCTTTTTTTTTAATTTGGAAAGTTGACCCTAAAGTGTATTTAGTATATATGGATGGAACACATGGGGAAACAGGTCATTTAAAAAGAGTCATTTAAGAAAGACCTGCTCTATCAGATTCCAAAATTTCTCCTATGTTTAAATCAGAGCAACATCTAAATACATTTTAAATTGCAGTACACGAATGACCCAGGTGCATCACTGTTGTCTACAGACCATGCTCGTCCCCAGTGTCAATCCAAAGGCCTTTGGGCCCCACGGTGTGAGGGTCACTAGTCCAGACAGTTCGCATCACCCATTCTCACTTAGCAGTTCTATGTCCCACTCCTTGCTAAACTGATTCAAGAGGCTCCCTGTATGCATATTCCCAAAGAAGTCTACAGTAAGGAGAAGACTCATCCTCTTCCTTCTCATTCCACGCCCCCAGACAGGTCGCGGGCATCAATGGTTTGGGACCTGCTATTTCAATAATCGACTTTAAAAAATGCATTTATCCTGGTGGCCTTAGTGAAACCTTTCAGTAGACTGTTGGGGCAGATGACAGAAGCCACATTCCAGTTTGAGAAATCAAGGGGGAGGAGGAGGAAGTGCAGGGAGTAGAAATCTGAAGGCAGGAGAAAGGGTATCTATCAGCTGGGAGGGAGGGGGGGGCAGGGGGCGGAGCTGCTGCAGGAAGAATGCAAACTTGAGCAACTTCTCAGAGGAGGGGGAAGAACCAAGAAAGGAAATGTAAAGCATGGACTTTCAAGGCCATGATCCAGTAAGCCCGTTAAAGGATGCTCGACTTCATCAGTAATTAGGGAAATGCAAACCAAAACCACAATGAAACACTCAGAAGGTTTTTTTCTTAACAAAAAAAAAAAAAAAAGGAAAAGAAAAGAGAAAAACACAATGAAAGTGTTGGCAAGAATGTGGGGGGACCGGAACCCACATAGACTGCCGATGAGAATGTAAAATGATACGGCAGCTTTGAAAAGCAGCCTGCCAGTTCCTTAAACAGTTAAATAGTGTTACAATACGGCCTCGCAATTCCACCCAAGAGAACTGAAAACTTAAGTCCACACAAAACGTGTACACAAATGTTTACTGCGGTATTCGCAGCAGACAAGTGGAAACCCAAATGTCTGTAACTGACGAACGGGTGAACAAAACGCGGCGCCCACACCGTGGAATACTACTTGGCCATGGAGAGGCACGAAGTACAGACGCACATGGAGGAACCCTGCCAACACTGCATTAAACGAAAGACACCAGTCGCAAGAGGACACATATCACAGGATTCGGTGTACGTGGAATGTCGAGAACCGGGAAATGCAGAGAGACAGAAGGGAGGCCGGTGGTCGCCAGGGCGGGCGGGCGGTAGACAGGGACTGCTCAAGGCTGTGAAAAAGTGTTCCAAAACTCGGTAGTACTAATGGTTGCTCAGCTCTGCAAATACACTAAAATCGGGATGCCTGGGTGGCTCAGTTGGTTGAGGGGCTGCATTCAGCTCAGGTCATGGTCCCAGGGTCTTGGGATCGAGCCCCACATCGGGCTCCTTGCTTGGCAGGGAGCCTGCTTCTCCCTCTGCCTCTGCCTGCCACTCTGCCTGCTTGTGATCTCTCTCTCTCTCTCTCTGACAAGTAAATAAATAAAATCTTTAACAAAAATACACTAAAACCACTGAAATGTACAGTATGTGAAAAATGGAATGGTTTTAAAATGCAGGAGCAGGGCCCTTCAGAGGAGGCGGACATCACGGTCCCATGTGTGGCCATGAGCCAGTCCCTCTGTGATTTTCTGCCCGGGTTTCCTCCTCTAGAGGGAAGGTCGGGGCCACCCAAGAAACCCGTCCCCTAGCTGCCGCTTTCCTGGAGGCTGTCCTCTCCTGACTCCTAGCACGTTCCGTCCTCGTCATGGAGCAGAGTGCAGCTGCCTGGCCGTGGCCGGGTTTGCTTTCTACCCCAGGTCACCCTGGCCGAGGCTGGCATCCGTGGCCTGGCCAGCCTCCAGATCCCGCCCGCAGCCCCTCACTTCCTTCCTCATCCCAAACACCCCTGACTCCCCTCCCTTTGCTAAAGGCAACTCCATCCACACTGCCTTGGAAACCCGGCTCTCCGGGGTCAGCCATCGGCCACCGCTCCCGGTTCTCCTCGGGGCCTTCGACGGACTCCCCCGCCTCCCTCACGTGGCACAGTCCCAGCCCAGGCATGGCAGGGACTCCAGGCGGCACCAGCCATCGGTGTCCCAGCGTGCAGTCCTGTGCCCCTACCGACCCCCAGCAACGGACAGGAGAACGCGCCCTCCCGTCCCGCTGGACCGGGGGCTCCTGGAAGCAAAGCCAGGGCCTGAGTCATCCCTATTGGCCCAGCACCAGCAGGGGTGCCTGGCACGCAAATGGCACTTTGTGAACACTTTGCACGGGGAGGCGACTCGAGCCAGGCCCTCAGGGTGCCTCGGCAATCCAGGTTTCCTTGATCGGCTTGCTGTGTCCTCGCACACGACTCCTGCCAACCTTAACGCTCTAGCTGGCTCCTCGCACTCTCAGCACAAGACCGGTCTTTGTCTGCCCTCCTCAGAGAAGGCCGAGGCCGTGGCCGGCCTGCTCTACCAGCCCCCTTGGCCACTCCGTGCGTGTGGGAATAATAGTAACTGAGCGCTAAGGTTCAGACCTTCTCTCTCCCACCTCTCCCAGCCACCCCGTGATTAGGTACCGTTAGCCTCCGCCAAATAGTATGCACAAAGATACTTACTAAAATGTAACTTATAACAGCAAAGACCTAGAGTCCCCCGCAATATCAAAAATCAGACATTCAAAACAATTTTACTTGAAAACATAAGGTTACATTGGTAGGATGAAGACACACACACACACACACACACACACATGCACGTGCACACATACATATCAACTCGCATTTCTAGTAACCCCAGAATAGATTATTTGGACTAACCTTTCAACGAAAAACAACTAAAATGGTTGATTTTAAAAACATCCCCTTAAAAGCACTGAAGAACTGAAAAGATGGTAAAAACACTTAGCTGACTGCCCTGAAGGCACTTGCCAATCTGGATAAACTTGTTTCCACAACCTTCCGAGGCAGGCAAAAGGGTCTGAAGCCTGGGCCCGTGGCCACCCAAATCGAAGAAATCTAACGGAAAATTCTCCCAACATTGAACTGGGACCCCAAAGGCTGACTCAGAAACAAACTTGCCCTTGCCGGGTTCAGCCTCCAGAGGACTGCAAGGAAGGCTGCGTTGGTACTGAGGAAAGAAGGGGGAAAGGTAGGGAACCTGTTTCAGGTGATCCCAGATTGAGAACGTCCAAGACGCCTGACAAAATCAAATACAAATCTATGGGAGAAGACACATTTATCCTAGACTTCAAAGACTCCCCACATATATAGTTCAAGGACAATGAGCAGTACATAGCCAAGCACAAGCGGAAATAAAGCATCAGACATGAGAACCATAGAAAGAGAGAAGTGAGCCAAGACTTGACCAGGCAATTCATAAAAGAAATCAAATTGGACAATATATGGAAAGATGCTCAACCGCGTTAGTAAGCAGAGAGATGTAAATCCAACCACAATAATATAAAATTACAAGCCACCAGTACTTAATGTAATACTGAAGTTTGACAATACCAAATGTTAGTGACACCGTGGTACAAGAGAAACTTTTATACACCGCTGATGGGAAGATAAACTGGTATAATCACTTGGGAAGATACTGTAGCATTACCTGTAAGACTGAAATTAGAGATACTGGATAACCCAGAAATGCTACTAAGCAGAACCTCAGAACAGCAATTTTCAAGCTTTTTGGCTTTAAGACTCCATACACTAAAAAATTGGGAATCTCAAAGATCTTGTGCTTAAGTAGGTTATATCCATTGATATTTAGGATATTCGGAATTAAAGCTGAGAAACTTTAAAACACAAGACAACACAAGCACACATCCCATTAGCCATCAAAGCACTGATACCACATGTCACGTCAACTCTGGAAAATGCCACTGCACGCTCATGAGAAAAGGAGGGTGCAAAAGGCAATTCGCATATTAGTGTTGTTATGAAAACAGGTAGACCTTGTAGACCCCCCTGAAAATGTCTCTGAGGGTCCCCAGACCACAGTCTGGAAAGTCACTTTCCAGAGACACTTTTGCCCATCTGCATAAGAATGCTCATGGCAGGGGCATCTGGGTGGCTCAATCGGTTAAGCATCTGCCTTTGGCTCAGGTCATGATCCCAGGGTTCTGGGATCGAGCCCCACATCCAGCTCCCTGCTCAGCGGGGAGTCTGCTTCTCCCTCTGCCCACCTCTCCCACTGCCTGTGCTCTCTCTTACTCTCTCTGACAAATAAAAAAACAAAATAAAATAAAGAATGCTCATGGCAGCACTGCTCAAAGTGGTCAAAAAGTGGGAATTATCGAAATATACATCAGTAGGACAATGCATGACAAAAACTTACAGTATCTCCAAACAGCAGAATACACACGGCAATGAAAACGAAAGAACTACAAACACACACAACAGATCATTAGCAGTGTGGGTGAAAAGAGGCAAAACACAAAAGCCTACATCCAGTGTGATTCCATTTCTGTTTGAGGTTAAAAGACAGGCTAAACTAAGCTGTATTATTTAGGGCCACATACATAGGTGGCGGAAGTATAAAATGACTGCACAAAAATTGGGCTGGTGGTCACCTCTGTCGGGGAGAGGGGACTGCGATCAAGAGGGGGCACACAGAGGCCTACCAGGGTACTGTCCACATTTTGTTTCTCAGTCTGCTTGGTGAGGACAGAGATTTTCACTTCATGCTTGTTCAAGGCCTTGCTCACATTTCTGTATCTGTATTTCACAATAAAGGTAAAAGCTATATACACAGTTCAATACCAATAATGTGCTACAGATATTGCTGCAGAATAAATAGTATTGAAATACCATATTC
Source organism: Potos flavus (assembly GCA_028534135.1). Classification (NCBI taxonomy): domain Eukaryota; kingdom Metazoa; phylum Chordata; class Mammalia; order Carnivora; family Procyonidae; genus Potos; species Potos flavus. The sequence continues at coordinate 3,278,814 of CM052901.1, read as the reverse complement.
CAATATGGGAACACTGCTTAACCCTGGGTTCTGGGGTTCACATTTGCGCTACACTTTCCTGCACTTTCCAAGTTCACCACAAAGAACACATATGACTCTTGTAACCATGTAAGCACCTGGTATTGTCAGCCTTTATGATAATTTTTAGCCTACCGGAGGGCATGTAATTTTATCTTATTATAGTTGGATCTGCAGCTCTCTGATGACTAATGAGGTTAAATATCTTTTCCTAGGTTTGTTGTCCTTTTTGATTTCCTCTTTTATGAATGGCCTGGTCAAGTCTTTGGCTCATTTTTCTGTTCATTTTTTTCCCTCACTGGTTCTCAGAAAATCCTAAGATGTATTTAAAAAGACAAGGTCCCCATCTAAAAGTGCGACTAGTCAGGAGCAACACACATAGGCTGGGCTGAGCCATTTGTGCAAATCCAGGCAGACGACGACTCCGTAAGGAGACTAGTGACATGTCTGATGTAAGTAGGATGAGCTCGAGGTCACCAAGGAGCCTAGAGTCAGCTCAAGCTGAGGCCAACCACAGACTGGCTGTGAGCGGACCCACTCCAACATATCTATCCGGAAGCAATGAGACAAGAACAGAAAACTTTAGGGACTCGTGAGGAATACTGAAAACAGACGGCGGAATTACAAAGAATATGTCGGTCTCTAGGGCAGTGGGTCTCAACCTGGGACGGTTCTGTCCACTGAGGACATTGGGCAATGTCTGGAATCATTTGGGGTTGGCAAGATTTTGGGGGGGGGGGGTAGGAGCCAGGGTTGCTGCTAAATATCCTACAAGACACAGGAAAGCCCGCTCCTGGTGAATTATCCCCCTCCAAACATCAATAGTCATGATCTCGGGGTTCTGGGATCGAGCCCCACGTTGAGCTCCCAGCTCAGCAGGGAGTCTGCTTCTCCCTCTGCCTTTCCCCCTGCCCGTGCTTTCTCTCTCTCTGTACCTGTCGCAGATGCATAAATAAAATCTTTAAAAAGAAAAAAGAAGAGAGAAGAGAAAAGAAAAGAAAAATAGGGCGGGGGGAAGGAAATGCCTGGGCTGCCCTGCTCTCCGAGGAGGACATGACAGCAGGGGGGCATGGAGGGAAGAGGCAGCCGCAGAGCTATTGACCAGGATTCAGGATTTAGGATTCCCTAAAGAACCAGAAGGCAGAGAAGTACGCAGCAGGACAGAGCTGTAAGCAGGGGAGGCAGCAGTTCATCTGGGACCTTGAAATCCCAGGGGATTTGTGTGGCGGGTTGAAATCGTAGCTAAAAATTCTCTGACGTTCTCCCAACGAGAAGGGGAATAGATGTTCTCACCTTGAACCTGGACTATCCTTAAGTGACACAAATGTCCATCAGCCGAGGTCAGGCCTGCACCTCTCAATGTGGAAAAGCCACGAGACATTAAGGGACCCCGTGCGCTGCAGCCGACTTGACCTCCGAGCGCCAGCGACGCCTTGTCTGCTACCCTGTGACTGCGCGGTTCCTGAGCCAGGACCTGGGGGGGGGGGGCACCCACCTGCCCTCGAGGAGCTTACAGCTTTCAGCCTGGGCAGAAAGGGGCTGAGGGTCTTCTAATGCGTCTTCTAGAACACAGCACCCCTAGACCAAACAAACACCGAACAGCTCAGTTTATACCGTACTTAGTTCCGACCAATTCAAAGTGGTAGTTGGTGTGGGATCTGACACACACTGATGTATGTGCCTCAAAACTTAAAACCATCCGCGGCACCCGCCGGAGTTCGCGGCCGTGCCCCAGCGCGCCTGCGTACACAGTTCAGGACCACGGGTTTAGCCACGGGAGGCAGAAGCAAGGACTGCAGGTGGGGTGGGCTGGGGGGATACCTGCCACAGTTATTGTCTGAGCTCCCGCCCTGCAGGAGGCCTATCCAGGTCCTACAGCCCCAACTACCCAGGATGCCGGGACCCCTTCCTCCCCTTGAAGGCCCGGGTGGAAAACACTCCCCATGTTGCTTCATCACCCTTTGTTGGTCTCCCTTAATGTGGCCCGGATTCTGTAAATAGCCCTTTAATTAGATGTTCAGTTGCTGTGTCCGAGCCATCCATTTCCTGCCCGGTCCCTGTGCCAGGGATTGTTCTAGATACTGGTGACAAAGCAGACAAAAACCAAGTCCCTTCCCTCATGGAGCAAAAGTCTAGTGGCAGAGACAAGACAGTGGGCAAGGCAGCAGGCAGGCAGAAAATACCAAACTCAAGCTGGCTGGGGATAGAAGGGTATTTCGGGTACTAGTTCAGGTCAGGGCAGGGGAGGGGGTGGCAGTGTCAGGGACGGCCTAAGGTGGGGGCATCTGAGAGGGAGGGAGGGAGAGGACATGCACCTACCTGAGGAAGAACCTTCTAGCCAGAGGGGAGTGCTTCACCTGCTAGAGGCCAGCCCTGGGCAGCGGTGGGAGTGGAGGCCAGAGAATGAGTAGGCCCCGTTCTGTTGGGACCTGGAGGCCACAGTAAGGGTCTGCACTTTATTTTCATTACAATTCAAAGCCATCGGAGGGTTCGGGGCAGAGGGACAGGAGGACCGAGGTTTCTAGGTCACCTGGCTGCCGTGGGGAGACTGAACGGTAGGGAGGAGTGGACTCTGGAACACCGCTTGGGAGGTCACTGTGGCTGCCAGTCACTCAGGTGGGAAGAGAAGGCTGGAGGGGATGAGCAGAAGTTCACAGACACCGGGGCCCTTCTGAGATGCCTATTAGCGGGGTAACAGTCAAAAGAATTTAACACAGCTGCACAGGGCATGAACCCCATGCTTGCAGGTTATGAGGAGGATGGGGAGTCCGGGGACCCTGGGGGAGGGGCCAGGATTGTGTTGCTGGGAGGGGTGACCTGAACTGGAAGGACTTCAATAACCTAACCACTAGCAGGGCACCGGCCACCTTGGAGATGTTGGATGTAGGCGCCTGGATGCAAAGAGCTATCACAGCTGGGGAGAGAAACTGAAGAGTCACAAGCACGCGGACGGAATTTAATTGGAAGCTACGAAGCTGGTGAAAGCCCCTGGGAAGCAAGTATAGGTAAAGAAGTCCACCAAGGACGCCATCGGAGGCATTCCCACGGGCCCGGAGGTCAGAGAGGGGACAAGCCTGGAAGAAAGTGCTTCCAGCGGGGAGAGGGTGATCAGAGGGTAGCAGATGTCCCTCAGGTTTAGCAACAGGAACCCACTGCTGACCCTGGCCAGCGGCACCTTCGGGGGAGAGGTGGGAAGCCCACGCGCTATATTGTAGGTGATGAATAGAAGATTAAAACACAGTTTTTGTTTGTTTCTTTTTAGGTGCTACTTTGGGTTCTTACATTTCGAGCTGGCGTGAGGAGCCAAATGAATGAATGATGAAAAGTAAAAAAGGGATCGCTCCTGCCAAAGAGCCAAGAACTCTGTAGGAAGCCCCTAAATTATAAAAGAGCCCCTAAATTAGGGCTGCTCCTGCTCATTCGGACTCTCAGCCCAGCTCACGAATTCAGGAGCATTTTCATTCAGGCCAAGGAAAGACTTTTGTAACCACGGACCCCCCAATTCTCATAGAACCGCCTTAGGCAGGTGGCCTCTTTGCCTTCTTGGCCTGTCTGGGGAACCTAACTTTGCTAATACCCTGACAACACACCACCTGTTTGCATCAGCAATGAATTGGCTGCTCCCCGCAGATTGCGAGGCCAACAAAAGCAGAGATCAGCAGCCTCTTGGTGCAGATAAGGCAACTGTCGCCAGCGAACGGTGGGGCCACACTGGAATGCCGGCTCTGTGTTAATTCCGTCATCCCCGGCTAGCTGAAGCAGCAATAAAAATAAAAAGAAGAATGTCAAAATGAGCCCATGCCTGGGCACTATTTTGGTGGTACTGAATTCCGCGCTGCAACAGTATTTCCTGCTGAGGGGACCGTCTCTAATTTGGAAAGCAATCCCAAACGAAGCACCTGGCACTGCCAGCCCGATGTGGTCTAGCCTCTCCTTTAAACAGATGTTCATGAGCAGGGGCACCGCTCTCGGCAGAATTCAACCACGGTTTTCAAAGTGTTTTGGTTGGTTTTAAAGCTGCTCCTAAGAGGTCAGAGGGATCTGCAAAACGGAGCTCGAAACTGGTTGAAGCCGGCGTGGAGGTCCACTCTTCCCCCACCTGCCTGGGGAGCGAGGGGACAGCACAATTAGCGGAAGCCCAGGCTGGCAGGGGCGGCGAGGAAGGCGAGCCGGCGGCTCCCTCCTCCTCCTCAGCAAAGGGGCAGGCGTGGCCCAGTGGCCCAGACGGATCAGAAACCCTCTGTCTGTCCTGGGGGGGCCCAGACTGCACTGTGCTTCAAGCAGCCCTCAGGACTGGGGAGGGAGTGGGGAGATGGAAAAGGCTTCTGGGGAGAAGGGGGCACCGCAGGCCCCGGCTCCAACTTCCTTGTGAAGCAGTTTTTAAAAAACCAAACCCAAGCATAATGAATGTAGCCGTCTCCCAAGGCCCTGGGAGGGGATTCTCAGCGCCCACTGGCACACCGAGAACGAGAACGTCACTGCAATCCAGTTTCCTGCCCATTTAAACGCCTGACCTCAGAGCATACTGGGAATTGACTTAAGGTACCAAATCGAAACAATGTAAGGAAACATCACAAGCTAGTTTTTCCAGTGGATGAAGAAGAGGCTAGTATCTACCCCTTCGTTTTTCTATTGGTTGCTCTTGCCGCTACGACAAATTTCGACGGATTTAAAACACGCGTTTTGTTTTTTTATCTTACAGTTCTGGAGGTCAGAAGTCCAACACAGGTCTCACTGGGCTACAGGCAAGGTGTCAGCAGGCCTGCGATCCTTCTGGAAGCTCTCGGGGAGAGTCCATCCCCCTTTTCAGCTTCTCAAGGCTGTGAGTACGTCCCTTGGCTCCTGGCCCCTCCATCTTTGGGTCAAATCTCCGACTCGCTCCAGCTCCTTCGCCTCCGTCTTCCATATCTAAAGGACCCCTGTCTGTCAGCTGGCCACGATAACCCAGAAGACTCACTCAAATGCCGCTGAGTACCTACCTGAACCCTCCCTTACACATAACCTAATGGCCGCAGGGGCCAGAGACGAGGGCACGGCACAGCTTCCCACCCGCCTCTGTTTGGAACACCTACTTTCATGCAAGCAGTTCCCACACGCTTCGGTTAGGACACGTTTAGGATGACTTCAAGCTTTTACAGGCAAACCAAGATTGACCGATCAGGGAACTTACGAGCAAGACTCAGGGAGAGCCGAGTCTGAGTTGGGAGAGGGGACCCCCTGCAGCCGGGCCTCCCCAAGCACACGGAGAGCAGCAGGAGATTACACGCCACGAGCGAAGAAGAGTGGGCACACAGCAGGAAACGCACCAACACCAGGTGGTGGAAGAGCCCGGGAAACTCAGTGCACCTGGAAGGTCTCTTTCCTGAACTCACTAGAACCCAAAGCAGCTCCTCCCCACACACCCCCCCTCTGAGCAGCCAAAGGCCCTCCTCGTCCCCGTCCCCGTGTCTACTGGAAATAGCTTCAGCCCCTTCCTCAGTACCTGCAGAGGCCAGAGGCTGGCTCTCGGGTGATTTGGCCGGGGGGGTGGGGGATGTTAAATAAACAAACATGTTGGAGTTACCTGGTGTCCAAAATGATGTGACCTGAGACTCTGAGATCATGACCTGAGCTGAAGGCAGATGCTTAACCCACTGAGCCACCCAGGCGCCCCTGCCGTGAGCATTCTTATGCAGATGGGCAAAAATGTCTCTGGTCACAGAAAACCAATCAAAACATGTGACACTAAAAGGCAAACTGTCCCCAGCCCCCGTCAGTCCAGTGCAATGACTGCCCGGTGTACACACTCGGGGGGTGACACAGCTCGGGGCCAGGCCTGCGCGCGCCCCCGTGGCCTGGCTGGCTCATACCCCACATGCCAAGTAGGCCCACGGGGCTTCTGCCTGGATCCCAGCCTAGCCTCCCAGCGCCCCCAGCACGTGGGACCCACTCTGCTGTCCTCTCCACCCTACCCGACCGAGCCCCAGGGATCAAAGAACAACCCCAATCCAGGGGTCACAGGCTGCCTCCACTCTCATTTGTTCTGCTTGAACTACAGCGAATTTTTATTAAATGCAGATATAATTCATGCACCATACAACTCACCCTATACAAGCATACAACTGAATGGTTCTTAGTACATTCACGAGGTTGTGCAACCATCACCTCTATCTAGTTCCAGAACATTTTCATCAGCCCAAAAGGAAACTGCACCATTAAACAGTCCCTCCTCGTTCCCCAGTTCCCCGCCCTCCACCCCCAGCCTCTGGCGACCACTCATCTACTTTTTTGTCTCTGTGGACTTGCCAACTCCGGACATTTCATATAAATGGGATAATATGTGGACTTTTGTGTCTGGCTTCTTTCACTTACCATGTTATTTTCAAGGTCTGCACTGTGTATTTTTAAAACGTGGCTTGGAATGTTTTAGGTAATGTGAATAATAATTACTAACAGAGCTCACTGGGAGCCAGGCGCTGTGCTAAGTACTTTATCCATCTGTATTCAGTCCTCTGAACAAGCCCATGAAGTGGATGTTGTGGTTATCCCCATTAGACAAATGAGGAAACTGAGGCACACCGCAATTAAATGACTCACTCATAGGAGTGCTGGGCAAGCTTACTCCAAAGCCTGCACTCTCCCTCTGTCAGCTGGGCTCCTCTTCAGGGAGCAAGTACTCAGCAGCTGGCGGCTTGCTCACACATTTGTCACACTTATTCTCGGCCACTTTCCACATGTCGGTGACCTGCCCCATCCCTAGAGGCATCTACATTCATGACCCCTGCTCTGGTTATTCAGACAAACCTGAGTTCAAGTCCTAAACCTCACTGGGCTACTCATTTTTCATCTGACAAATGGGTTACCACCAAGTTACTTTTTTTTTTTTAAGATTTTATTTATTTATTTGAGAGAGAGCACGTGCGCACATACACGCACAAGCTGGGGAGGGGGCAGAAGAAGAGAGAATCCCAAGATGCTTCCACACTAAGCATGGGACCCAACGCGGGGCCCCATCTCACAACCCTGAGATCACAACCCGAGCCGAAATCAAAAGTTGGATTCTCAACCAACTGAACCACCCAGGCGCCCCACCACCAAGTTACTTTTCAAGGCCATATGCAAATGGCTATAAAGGACATAAGAAAAGGAGATGGGTCGTGGTGCCAACCCTTCGGGGTGGTTATGAGGGGTAAACATGGGTGACGCACTGAAGGCCCGGTGCATGGAAGGCATTCAAGAAATGGAAACTTCATTATCATTACCACCCACCTGCACCACCAAGACTCTTCTCCCCACTGCATAAAAGATCAGCTTCCTATTTCTGTGGGTGCATACAGGCGCCATATTTGTCCTCAGAGGATTTTTTCAGGGCTAGTAAAATACACACTGGGCTAAAAAGCCATCCAAAATTAGAACAGGGATGACTTGGTAACCACCCTTTTTTTTTAATTTTATTTATTTATTTGACAGAGAGAGAGAGAGAGAGATCACAAGTAGGCAGAGAGACAGGCAGAGAGAGGGGGAAGCAGGCTCCCCGCGGAGCAGAGAGCCCGATGCGGGGCTCGATCCCAGGACCCTGAGATCATGACCTGAGCCGAAGGCAGAGGCTTTAACCCACTGAGCCACCCAGGTGCCCCGGTAACCGCCCTTTTAAACTCGTGGAAGCTTGAAGTCTGTCTCAACTCGCCAGAGCCTGAAGGGATTTCACGAATCTTCTTCGAGGTTCTATGTGCTTTCTGAGGGCTGATGGTCTTTCTCGGTCACAGGTCACTACTGAGGACCGGTTCCAGGAATAAAATGGCTCTTGCGCAGACTCACCCACGCCACCACTGTGGGGCTCCAAGAGAGGCAGCAGATGCCTAACTAAGCCCGTGCTTTGTGTTTGTTCATTTCGACCCAGCAGCTCTCAAACTGTAACTGTCCAGATACCCAGAGGACCAGCGCTTCAAAGCCCATATTTGTCATCTTATTTTGCACAAAAGAGCCACAAAGCAGGTTCCCCACCTTGAAGCAAAAGCTTCCTCTGGTTCAGCTGTCTTAATTACAATTGAGGAGATCACCAGGTAGCAGTCTTACCTGGGTGGGATCCTGGCTCAATCTGTTCCAAGCTATGTGACCAGGGGCCCCTCGTTAATACCTAACCAGCAAAATTGTTGAGGCAACTAAAACCAAGATATGTGAAGGGTGGCAGCTGGTGGCAGGGCGGCAGATCTGAGAATGACACACTCCTGGTCCCCTCAAGACGCCTTCGTTGTTGGGCATAATAGGGCCCGAGCAAACCAAGCAAGGTTCAGAGAACTTTCCCAAGGCAGAAGCGCAGCCTCCAGGTGCTTAGAAGCAAGAACTGTGCAATCAGACAAGCCTGGGGTCAAATCTTAGCTCTGCCACCTGAGGCAAGTTACCTCCCACTTCCCTGTGCCTCCATTTCATCTGTAAAATAGTTGCACTGGTTCAATTTCCTCCACCACCTCCTAAATCACCTAGCATAACCCGTGATGGTGAAAATTGGAAATCTGCTTATTTCTCTTCCTCCCCTTCTCAATGTGCATACCATGGTGAAGACTTCCAGAAGATAGCCTTGAAGGGAATATCATTTTTCTACCTTTTCTGTACTTCCACTTTCAAAATTTCCATATCATTAGATGAGAGCCAATCAAGTGATTAGGCTTTTTCCCACAAATGCATCATAACAAAATTAAAATGTTAATCCCCAAGAAGCAAAATGAAACAGAAAATTCAACACCCCTGTAACTTGTTTTATTTTTCTTCATGGCACTGAATATATTATGGAGATTGTGACATTTGTGCTTGTCTTCTCCCCCCACCCGGACGTTAGCTCCATGAAGAGACAGTCTTAGTCTTGTTCACTGCTGCATCATCAGTGTCTAAACAGAGCCTGACACCTTTGTAGAATGTTGAACAGCTCTTCTCGTAGCAAGTCCAGGAGGGCTGCCCACATGAGAAACATTTCCGCATCTTTTGCAAAACTGCCTGAGACTGCCTACTGTTTTCCAGTGTTCCCTATAAGTAACATAAATCTCACTAGAACTCAGTACAAGGACAAAGTTTTGTTTTTGCTGAGCTCATGTTTTTCACTAGCTGAATTTGCCTTCCTTGTCAGGGAGCTCAGAGCATAACTCTGTGCTCAATTGCAGTGTTCTCCTCAGACCTTTTTCTGATGTGGAGATGGGATATAAATAAGTGTAAGAAGATTCTGTCTGTACACGTCGGAGGGCCTATTTTTAACCACGCACCGCATTTATTCTAAGATGCTTCTCAAACTTAAATGTGCCTGCGATTTACCCGGAGATCTGGTTAAAATGCAGAATCTGACTCGGCAGGTCAGGGGCGGGGCCTGAGATGCTGCATTCCCAACAAGTCCCAGGTGATGCCTATGAAGGCCCTGCACCACACTCGGACTACTGAGGGTCTAGGAAACTTGCTCCCTTGATTCAACAGCATTTCTCTCTCCACGTCCTTGGCAAAAATCGCCAATGGCTGGAAAACGGGGGGGGGGGGGGGGGGGCGGGGGGCGGGTCAGACCTACAGCATAACGCTGCCCCCCCATCCCGTCCCCGTAGAGATCCTGACAAAAGGGGATAGGATTGCGCTCAGGAAGCTCCCCAGGTGCTTCTGCGGCAGGTGGCCTCAAAATACATTTTGAGAAGCCCCGCTCAAGGGAATGAGTGCGCTCTCTTCAAGGTTTTCCCAAAAGCAATCTCCTAGGGACAGCTGTTGTCACTGGTGGTGACCCCCTGTTCAAGATTTTAAAGGGGATTTTATCCCGCTGTTTCTAGCCGGGTCCCCCATCTCCGACCACACGGACCGCGGCAAGGTCAGAGTCCCAGCGGGCCCGGGGCTCGCACCCCCACTGCCCCGCACAGCCCCGCCCACCCGCCCGCAGCCTCCGCCGCAGGCCCGCGCGGCGGGGGCCGGGCCGCTCATGCGCACCACGGGGCCGCGGGGCGTCGACCCCCGCCCTGCGGGCCCACAGGGCGGGGTCCCCGCGCGCCCGCCGCCCGCCTTACCTCTCTGGACCACAGTGGCCAAGGAGAAAGCGAGGCAGATGAGGAACGCCGAGCGCCAGACCACCATGGCTGGGAGCGGGCGGAGGGGCCCCGGAGGAGCGCAGTTAGCGCGAGAGCGCCCGAGGGGGAGGTCGGGGAGGCGCTGAGACCGAGGAGGAGGAGGAGCCGCAGGAGGAGGAGCCCCGCCGCCACCGCAGGGCCCCGCCCAGAGCCGGCGCGCGCGGCCCAGCCCCGGGAGGACGGAGGAGGGGCGCGCACGAGCGCTAGCGCTGGGGGCGCGCCCGGCTTGGGGCCAGGTGAGGTGGGGCGGGGCTGCGACTGTGGCGCGAGGGGCGGAGCGAGCCCGCAGCCTCGGGGGCGGGGCCGCTGCGCGAGGGGCGGGGCCGCAGCCTGGAGGGCAGGTCTTCAGCCTGGGGGCGGGGTGGCGCGCGAGGGGCGGGGCCCGTGGGCCGCCGGAGGGTGGGGCGGCCTGGGTAGGGGCGAGAGGCGGCGCGTTGCCAGTTGCCCGCCGGCCCCTTCCCCCCAGTCCTCGGGAGGTGAGCCTGCGGGCCCGGAGCAATGTGTCCGCGGTGGCCAGGGCGTGCGGGGATTTCCCCTCGGCGCGCCAGACTCCTCCCGGCCCGGAGCAGGACCCGAGGCGGCGCGCACGCCAGGTGCGCCCTGCCAGCCCGGTGACCTTGACAAGGCTCTTCCCCTTCTGGACTTGGCGTCCTCCCGGTAAAAGGCTGTTCCCTGGGAGCCCCTCCAGCTGCGGCCCCGGGACGCAGCACCCGTGCTCTTGCCCCAGTCGCTGTGGCTGAGCTCGCTTTTCACTCGCTGGCTGCCCGCCCCCTCGCCGATCCCTGCGGGAAACTGTAGTACGACCCCGTCTGGAGATGAAAGAAAAGGGTCGTTTTCGTGGCTGCCGGCTGTTGGCAAACAGTGGCACGTCTCGAGGAAATGAGCCCGAGGCCGGGGGCGCGGGGACAGGCGAGAGGGAGGGGGGGCGGCCTGGAGGCGCAGCGCCGCGGGCCGGGGGGGTGGGGGGACGAGTGGGAGAGACGGGGTCAGCTCTCCGCAGGCTTTGATGAATGCGCTGAAAGCGCAAGTTCACATCTGCAGAGTCGATGTGAAAACGTGCTCAGTGATCGACAGACGCGCTGCAGTCCTTTCCCATGAACCCCCGCAAACGGAGTCCATCTCCAGGGTTGGGCGAAATCAGATTCCAACACTGCCTTGAACAGCAGAATGCCCGCCGCAGCCTTTGACGCAAGCATCCTCAAGAAGGGCTCCAGCGGCAGCCAGCTTTCCAGGACAAAGAGAGAGCTCCACTGCTCTCCAGAGTGGCAGAGCGGCGGCGGCGAGCCTGCCCCTGCCGTCTGTTACTCTGAATCCTGAGGCTGGAAAAGCAAAACGTATGAGTGAGTGAATGCCCTGATTTTCAGGCAGTACTTATCCTGTGCCACTAACTAGCTGGAGAATTAACGGAAATAGCTAGTCATTACGGAACACGCACTATATACACGGCATAGTCCAGGCATTTTACCCCTATTTTGTATTTCTCACAACTTCATGTATCACCTCAATAATTAATGAGGGAAAAGGAGCAAAATGAAGGTTCTTCGAATTTGGGGAGTTAACCAGCTACAGTCCCACGGTGTCAAAGAGGCAGGAAGACCCCTAGGAACCCCAGTGAGTGCATGGCTAAGAGCATGGGCTTTGGAGCCAGACAGGGTTGAGATCCTGGCTGGACCCAATAAGGTTGTTCCGAGGATGAACCGATACGGTGAAAAGTGGGTGACATGAGACACCGTGAGCAGGGAGGCGGTCTCGTTAGTCCTGGAACAGCTACAGAAATATGGCTACTGTGAAGCTGAGCCATGAATTCCAGGCTGCAAGTATGGCCCCAACTTTCCAACCAACTCAGGGGTGTTCTGGGCCATTCCCTGGTGCCTTGGCCTCAGTAGTCCCATCTGTACCAGGAGGGCACCAGACGTCATGGTCTGGAAGGTCCCTGCAGGCTCCGAGGGGCAAACCCCAGCACCTATCTACTCCTCCACACTGGGGAGGCATGAGGAGGTGAGGAAAAGGCAGTCACCAGGCAGTGGGCAGCCACCCCCAACTGGAGCTTTACCTGGTAAACGTGCGGAGGAGATGCCCAAATCCCACCAGCTGAACACTGGCCACGATGTAACACGCAGCAAAACTATTCTCCAGCTCAGGGGTAGCTGCAGGCCAAATCCAGCCCACCTGCCCGGTTGTACAGCCTGCAAACTAAGCGGTTTTTGTGTTTTCCAGTGGTTGAAAAGATCAAAAGAAGGTTATTTTGTGACATGGGGAAATAAAACAAAATGCAAATGTCAGGGTCCATGAAGTTTGTGGGAACAGCCACACCCACGCATTTCTGTATGGTCTGTGGCTGTTTTTGCGCTACCACTCCAGAGGTGAGTAGTTGCAACAGAGACCACGGACCCTGCAAAGACTAATATCTCTACCACGCATCCCTTTCCAGAAAAAGTTTGCCAGCCTTCATTCTAGTAGATCGAGCTATGACAAGGATGAATATTAACAGGCGATGGTATGGGACCTGCTCCTCCCAGGCAGGGGATGAGTACTGAAGATGACCTAAGAATAAGAACCAACAGAAAAGGGCGATGCTTACCATGTGCCAAAAAATACCCACTCAAAAAGAGAAAAAAAAAAAAAGCCACTAGTCAAAATACTGCAAGTGTCTGAGGTCAGTTATCCTATCAGATAATTGTCCCTATTAAAATGACTCATCTGGGATCCAGTTTGTCTCTCAGTCTCTTATATGTTAGGTTAGTGTGAGTCTGGGAGGGCTGATGGCATGGAGCCCTGATCCTGCCAGGTTGAGGTCCTGCCCAGAATTTGGTGAGCCCCTCAGTCAGGTAGCTGCCACTCCACTGCATTGCAGTCGAACATGGAGTTGATTTACATACAGGAAATTCGACACTTAGAAACCGTGATTCTGTGCACCATCATCCCGTGTCTTATACATACAGATACTCCCTACGACCACTGCACGTGGGTGCTGGGACCAACTCCTGGCCAAGCCCACCTTGTCTCCACACTGGCCCCTTGACTCCACCCTCCTGCTGCTCTTTGCCCCTTCCTGAACTTCTTCTGTCCTTAAAATTGTCACTGGTTGGAAAGCCCTGTGGCCCGACAAACTCCTCCCCCGAAATGCCCACCTTTCCTCAGTTCTCACCCAGACAGAAAAGTGGGGCACGGACAAATGGCCACCAGGCTGGGCGGGGGGTACAGGAGAGGCACGAATGGGGCTGGGACGGCTGACCCTGACCAGAGGTAGGCTTCTGCGGGCTAGCCTGTCATTCCACCACTTCCCGACCTTCCGCCCCCCATCCTCATTGCACACCATATCCTTCGGAAGATGTGTTCTAACTTCTAAAACAGCTGTAATGTCACTATCACAAACCCCTCCTTGCTGTGGAAGGTACTCCTCTGGAACTCACCACTGTCCATGGCAGGAGTGTCATTTCCTGGTAAACCTCCCCCCCCCCCCACCACCACCACTGATCTTGGGAGAGGGAGTCCACGTGCCCTCAGGGTCAGGGACAAAGTCTTTGCCCCAACTCAAGTTCACCCTTTGGCCCCTGGGTCCCGAGGCTGCTCAGCTAGGCTCACAGCTTCAGAAGCCCTTCTGCGGCTTCCTCTCTCCTCCCACAGCTTTGGGCTCTAGTCCCTCAAACCAGACTGGTTTGTGGGGCCTGGCTCCATAGCAGGTGGGAAAGGGATGCCACACTCTCGGGGCTCCCAGTCCCCGCGGTGCAGGCCGGCTCCAGAGACAAAGACTCCGCGCATATCAACGGGAATGCAAACAGAGAGCCGCAGGGAGGGGAGCGCCCCGGGCTGCAACAGTTCCCCAGACGCCCAGCTTCAGACTCGAGTTTTCACCAGTCCCAGGCGGAATAAGAAAAATGAGGTTGTTGTGGCCAGTTTTCCCCCCATAAAGTTAGAGTACTGACCTTTATTCTGAAATCATGGATTTTTGTGTGGTATACAAAAGTCCTTTATTTCATGAAGAGATGGTAGTGTTTGGTTTAATGTGCTTATTTTGCAAAATAAAAGGTTGGCAACTGTATCTGTCCCTAAATTAAAAGAAAAGAAGGAAGGAAGGAAGAAAGGAACGGAGGAAGGGAGGAAGGAGAAAGAAAGAGAGAGAGAGAAAGGGAGGGAGGGAGGGAGGAAGGAGAAAAAAAGAAAGGGAAAGGAAAAAAAGAAAAGAAAGGAAAACAAAAGAAAAATCTACTTGCTAGTGAAATTCACAAGTCTGCGAACCATCAGCTATAGCAGCAATATTTAGCCCGCCCAGGGCCCTGATATGTAGGAAATTTTTGGAACACACTCCACGTGTAAACAGAAAATGGATTCTCAAACAATGTTCCCTCACGTTTTTTCGAGTTGTAGGCTAATTACCCCTCAGTCTCCTCTATCTCTCCGCAGCGTTCTTATTCTCTCTGTTGGATTTTAGAGTAAGGCAAGATCAGACAGAGCCTTGAGTGCCATGCTAATGACAAAGATTTGATCCTGAGAACAAAGGGAAGCCACTGAAAGGTTTTAAGCCTGGCAGAGAGACAGGGAAAGCGGCCCACAGGAATGGGTGCTGGCGTTATCTAGGGGGAGAGGCGGGGAGCCATGGGCCCGAAGAGAAGAATTTGGATTCAGGGGATGTATGATAGAGGTAGCAGTAGCCGTAGAAAGGAGGGGATGTGTGTGTAGGCCAGGCCCTGTTCTCAGGGCAGGGGAGAAAAGCAAGTCCAAGGTGCCCTGTGGGGAGAAGACAGATGGCAGGCAATTATACCTTCATATGACCCAGGCAGTTATAGGCAAAAGGGAGCACCGAAAGACGGGGCTCCTCCCAGCTGGATGGTGAGGGTCGAGCTGACTTCAAGGAAGATAGTCCAGGGGCGCCTGGGTAGCTCAGTGGGTTAAAGCCTCTGCCTTCGGCTCAGGTCATGATCTCAGGGTCCTGGGATCGAGCCCCGCATCGGGCTCTCTGCTCAGCGGGGAGCCTGCTTCCCCCTCTCTCTCTGCCCACCTCTCTGCCTACTTGTGATCTCTCTCTCTCTGTCAAATAAATACATAAAATCTTTAAAAAAAAAAAAACATAGTCCATGGTGCAGATAGATGGGGATGTGAGGGCAGGAGAGGTGAGTGTGTGAGAGACACACCTAGAGATGAGCGAGTGTGCAACATAGGGAATTTGAGTTGGCTAGAATCAGGTCAGGCAGGGCTCACAGAGCAGATCTGGACTGTATCCAAACGCAACTGTGAACCTTGAGGAGTTTTAACGGGGGCTGGGGTGAGGCTGCAGGGGGACCAGATCAGATTGGCATTTCGTGGATCCTTTTCCTCAAGGAGACTCAGGACTGCATCGTACAGAACCCAGCATCTGCCTTACAGCGAAAACCTGGGGTGAGTGGAGGCGAGCCCGGGACTGATGGGGTGCGGAGGCAGAGAGAAGAGTTGCTCACCCCCAGAAAGGACCCTTTGACCAGAGCATTTTGTAATCCGACACAACAAATTCCGTGAGATAGGAGTAATCTCATATCTCATTTTTTTTATTCTTGTTACAATTCCCGTTTGGGGTTTGGGGTGTTTTCTTATCACACCAAGCACTAGACGACGGTGAGGATAGTGGCAATGATGACCATAGTGAGGACAACATGGAAGGAAAAACAGACAGGTGCAAAATGCTAGCGGGTCACGACTTAGTTTCGAGTCTCATTATCATGAGAAGGAGTCCTCTGCTCTGGAAATCTAAATGCAGAACACCCACCCGTCTTCTGGAAGCCTGCGTGCCAAGTCAAGCAGGGCAAAACCTTCTACCTGCATGTTTTCCTAATGTGAGAAACCGTTCTGCAAATTTCTTTCTAGCGCTCAGTCGAGTTAATATGAAATTTGCATAAGCACTTGGCAAAAAATAACTTATGTCTCTGTAATATTTCCGAGGCAGCATTTTCTAGTCTGAATCCTGACCTCTGCAGAAATAGGACTATGGCATTTGCCCCTCAAATGTAAAGGAGGAGGACCTTATTTAACTTGCCCAGTGAGGTCTCCATGAAGCACTTGGGAGACTCAAGCCACAGGGACCAATACGTGGCCTCTTTAGGTCTTTTCATGTCATCAAAGCAGTCCAGAAAAAGTTATAGGACACAAATGTGGAAAATAGCACCCCTTTAATAGTAATATCATTGCATTAAAAAAATAGCTCCTGTTGGTTTTCGACAGGCGTTGCCCCCCTTTGAGGCACCACAGACTCATAAACACACACACACACACACACACACACACACACACACACACACGTAGGTTGCTAGCGTATGTGTAGTTGGATATTACAGGAGCCCAACCCCAGCCCATCCAACATGACCATTCGATTCCATTAACTCCTCTGCAAACATCAAACCTGTTTGCATAACACCTGCTATGGGTAAACTGAGGCAGAGAAAAATTGGAACGGCATGGATCTGCCTCTAACTGGTTACATGAATTTCAACAAAAATTGATTAACATGTATTGATTGAGTACCCGCGAATTCTACTTCTTCAAGACTTCTCAAAGCACCCCCTTCTCTCCATCTAAGGACACCCAACCCAAGTGACCTGCTGAGGACCTCTGAGAGAACACAGAGCAAATTAAATCGGGCCCTTACTTCCTCCCCACTCTCCTGTGCACTCTTCACACTAGGGGAAGAAGAATCTTCCGGAAGTAGTAAGTTGGATCTCACAGCCCTCCCCTGCTCAAGCCCCCAGTCACCTCTTCCCATTATTCCTGGGATCCGGTCTAAACTCCTGAGCTTGGCCTTCAAGCCCCTGCAGGACTTGGCCCCGGATGACCTCTCTGGACTGTGTCCGTCCCGCCACTCCAGGCCCCGGGTGGGTTCAAGACTCACTGGGGCACCCTCAGCTCCCCACACCTCAGTGCTCCTTCCTGCCCCTGTGCTTCTGCTCACGCTGTCCCGTCTCTCTCTCTCTCTCTCTCTTTTTGCTCATTTGTTTTGTTTCTTAAATTCCACATAAGAGTGGAATCATATGGTCTTCGTCTTTCTCTGACTGACTTCTTTTACTTAGCATTCTACTCTCTAGATCCATCCATGTTGTTGCAAATGGCAAGATTTCATTCTTTTTATGGCCGAGTAATATCCCATAATATCTTCACATCTTTTTTTTAAAGATTTTATTTATTTATTTTTCAGAGAGTGAGGACAAGCAGGGGGAGTAGCAGGCAGAAAGAGAACCAGGCTTCTCTCTGAGCAGGGAGTCAGAAGTGGGGTTTGATCTCAGGACCCCGGGATCATGACCTGAGCCGAAGGCAGACGCTTAACCGACTGAGCCACCCAGGGGCCCCTATATCACATCTTCTTTATCCATTCATCTGTTGATGGACACTAAGGCTGCTTCCATAATTTGGCTATCGTAGATAATGTTGCAATAAACATAGGGGTGCATATATCTTTTTGAGTTAATGTTTTCGTATTCTTTGGATATATACCCAGTAGTGGAATTACTGGGTCGTATGGTCATTCTATTTTTAACTTTTTGAGGACCCTCCCTACTGTTTTCCACAGCGGCTGCACCAGTTTGCATTCCTATGTGCAGCGCGAAAGGGTTCCCCTTTCTCCACACGCTCGCCGACACTTGCTGTTTCTTGGGTTGTTGATTTTAGCCATTCCGACCAGTGCGAGGTAGTATCTCATTGTGGTTTAGATTTGCATGGCCCTCGTGATGAGTGATGTTGAGCATCTTTTCACGTCTCAGTCCCTGGGCCAGCTTATCCCCTCTCACAGGCAGATCACGCCCGCCTTTACCTTGCCAGCCCTGCTTGTCCTGGGAAGCCCGACATGTAACTCCAGATGCCTGCTCTGCATTGTCTAATGCTTTTGCAGATAAGAACTGCTCATCCTTGTCCCGAAAAGCACCCTGCCACTCCCCCACGTGGTCCCCATCTCCGTGAATGGCACCACCGATCTCCCAGTTGCTAGGGCCCCAAACCTGCTGTCCAAATGGGCTTGGATGTGTGCTCCCAGCTCTGAGTCACCGCACAGCTCTCGCCGGCCCATTCTCCACCCAGCAGCCAGGGGGAGCCTCTTAAAAAGTAAATCCGATCCTGTCCTCTAGCTCAAATCCCATCAGTCTGGCGGTAAAGGCCCTCATTCTCACTCAGAGCAAATCCAGATTCCCGTCCGCGGCCTACGGTGCTACATGATCTGGCCTGAGCCCCCTTCCTGCTTCGTGCCTCTAGGTGTTCCCCCGTGTTTCCACTGTCTGCAGTGACCTTCCTTCCCTTCTCCTCCTGGCTGGCTCCAGTTTATCCCTTAGGCCTTACTAGAATGTACGGCCCCCTCGGCCCCCTCCCAGCCCAGGGAGGCAAAATTTAAATCGAGGCAAAATTCACAGAACGTAAAATTCACCCTTCCAAAGTATACAGCGTTGTGCCATTTAGTACACTCACGGTGTTGCACTGTCACTACTTACTTCCAGAATATTTCTGTCATCCCAAAAGGGAACTCCTTCCCTGGGCACAGTCACTCCCTCTTTCCCCTCTCCCGGCCCCTGGCAACCACTGATCTCCTTTCTGTCTCTGTGGATCTGCCTCTTTGAGACATTTCATACAAATAAAATCCTACAATATGTTGCCTTTCGTGTCTGCCTTCTTTGGCTTAGCACTGTTTTCAAGGCTCCCCCATGATTGCGGCATGGGTTAGATCCTCATTCCTTTTTTGGCTAAATATTATTCCATCGTGTGGATAAACCACGTGTCGTGTATCCATTCATCAATAGTTGGACATTTGGGTTGTTTCCAGTTTGGGGCTCTTGGGACTCATGCTGCTATGAACACGCGTGTAAAAGTTTTTGTGCAGACATATGTTTTCATTTCTCTTCGGTTGGTACCTGAATTGCTGGATGTCAGGGGAGCTTTTAAAATTGCCCCCTTCCAGGCCCCGCTCCCCAAGATTTCCATGTACTTGGCCTGCGGTGGGGTTAGGCACTAGTGTTTTTCTAAAGGCTCCCCTGATAAGCCTAGTGCACAAGTCCCGCCCACCATCTGTCTTCATGGGGCCTGCCAGCTAAGAAGGGCTAAGAAAAAGTAAAAAGAGGATTTTGTGACACGTGAAATGAAGTGACCTTCAGATCTCCATGTCCGTAAATGCAACCTTATTGGCACACAGCCACCCCCGCTCATTTACCTGTTGTCTAGAACTGCTTTGGTACTACTGGGGCACAGTTGAGTGAGTCGTTGTGACAGAGACTGAGTGACCCGCAAAACTCAAAATATTTACCGTCAGGCCGTTCACAGAAACAGTCTGCTTGGTCTGTCAGCAGCGGCAGCAGGCATGGTGGACCCTCCCTCCTGCCTGACGTACTTTCTTCACTTGACTGCTGGCAACCCACTCCCTCCTGGAGCGGCCTCTCGGGAGCAGGGGGAAGCCCCATTGGGGTGGGTCTCCAGTGCCCAGGGTTCAAAAGCTGGGGCACTTCCACCCCCTCATGCGGATGCCCATGCCCGTGGTGTGGCCTACTGTGGGGGAGGTGTTAGGAGATCACTCGGAGGCCTGGGGCAGGTCACTGTCCTTCTCTGGGACTTCTCTTTCTCTTCTGTGAAGTGAGGGGGTTGGATAAGACGTCTCGGTGGTCCCTTGCCATTCTGAGTTCCCAGACGCATGGTCACCTGCCCGAGGGGGCTGTCTCCACGAGTAGCAGCATTTTACAGACGACCCGACAAATCTTCAGGGAGGAAAAATGGCGTTAGCCAGGCCACCCGGCCAGTCAATGGCCTGCCCAGCATTCCCACTCAAGTGCGGCCAACGCCAGCCCCTCTGGTGAGAGGGACGTGCTGGGTGCCCATGGGGTCACAGAGAACTTGGCGGGCTGGTTAGTTCCCTGTGGCTGCTGTACCAAATCACCACAAACTTTGAGAGCTTGAAAACAATACACATTGATTCTCTCATGGTTCTGGAGGCAAGAACTTCAAAATCAAGAGGTCACTAGGGCTGTGCTCCCTCTGAAGCCTCTAGGGGAGGCTCCTTCCTCACCTTTTCCAGCTTCCGGGTGCTGTCAGGCAATCCTCAGTGTTCCTTCGCTTAGAGGAGCATCGCTCCAATCTCTGGCTCTGTCTCGGCATGGCCTTCGTACAAAGACACCCGTCACCGGGTTTAGAGCCCGCGCTAAATCCAGTGTGATCTCATCTGGAGATCCTTAACTTAATTACGTTTGCCAAGATCAGATTTCCAAATGAGATCTCATTCTGAGGTTCCTGGCCGACATGAATTATGGGAGGACACCACTCGGCCCGCTACAGGAGGCAATATTACTCTTGGTCTACAGATGAGAAAGCTGAAGCCCATTCTCATGCCATGAGCCCAGTTACCCTCCCAGCTAGTTCCTTAGTGACTTAGGGACCAATGTCCAATTCTGGATCATTTGAACACTCCATCTCCTAGAGAGGAAAAAAGACATACCAAAAACCCACATGACCTTTATCTTACACCAAATACAGACACTACCTCAAAATGGATCAAAGACCTACCTTTAAGAGCTAAAACTATAAAACCTTTAGAAGAAAACATTGGGCAAAATCTTCATGGCCTTGGATTTAGCCATGTCAGTGGCTCTGACACCCAAACAGAGGCAACGAAAGAAAAAATAGATAAATAGAACTTCATCCCAAAACTCTTGTGCATCAGGGCGCCTGGGTGGCTCAGGTGGTTGAGCGACTGCCTTCAGCTTAGGTCATGATCCTGGAGTCCCGGGATCGAGTCCCACATCGGGCTCCCTGCTCAGCAGGGGGTCTGCTTCTCCCTCTGACCTTCCCCCTCTCATGCTCACTTGTTCTCGTTCTCTCTCTCTCAAATAAATAAATAAAATCTTTAAAAAAAACAAAACTTTTGTGCATCAAAGGGCACTGTCCACAGCGAAAAAGCAACAACCTACAGAATGGGAGAAAATATTTGCAAATCATATATCTGACAAGAGATTACTATAAACTGCTACAACTCAACAACAACAACTACAAAACAAACAACCCAATTTAAAAATGGGCAAAGGGCCAGAAGAGACGTTTCTCCAAAGAAGATGTGGAAAGCCCGTAAGAACACGAAAGGCTCTTCAATGCTTCTAGTCACTATCAAAACCGCAATGAGCTACTGCTAGGATGACGGTAATAAAAAAATAAATCAACTCAAAATGACAAGGGTTGGGCGCCTCGGTGGCTCAGTGGGTTAAAGCCTCTGCCTTCGGCTCAGGTCATGATCTCAGGGTCCTGGGATCGAGCCCCGCATCGGGTTCTCTGCTCAGCGGGGAGCCTGCTTCCCTCTCTCTCTCTGCCTGCCTCTCTGCCTACTTGTGATCTCTCTCTCTAATAAATAAATAAAATCTTTAAAAAGAAATGACAAGGGTTGGCAAGGATACGAAGAAATCGAGAGCCTCATACACTGCTGGTGGGAATGTAAAATGGTGCAGCCACTATGGAAAATACTATGGCGATACGTTCCTGAAGAAATTCAACACAGATTTCAGTCTGGGATCTATGCCCCGAGGAGGGGAAGGCAGAGATTTGAACAGACGCTTCTGCACTCACGATCACAGCAGCATTATTCACGATGGCCAAAACGTGGAGACAACCCCGGGGTCCGTTGATTGATGAAAGGATAAGCACAATGTGGCATGAACAGACAATGGAATACTATTCAGCCATAAAAAGGAACACAGTTTCGAGAGATGAGACAACGTGGATGGGCCTTGGAAACATGCTTAGTGAGATCGACCAGATACAGCAGGACAAATATTGTATGATTCCACGTACAGGAAGCACATGAGCTAGGATAGGCACGTTGATAGAGACAGAGAGTAGAATAGAGGTTACCTTGAGTTGGGGGTGGGGAAAAGGGAAGTTATTATCTAATGGGTAGAGTGTATGTGGGGGATGATGAAAAAGTTTTGCAGACAGATGGTGGTGATGGTTATGCAACATTGTGAATGTAATTAATGCCAGTGAACTGTGCACTTACAGATGGTTAAAATGATAAATATTATGTATATTTTACCACAATTAAAAAACAAAGTTTGAAAAGAAAACAAACCTTGAGAGCTTGAAAGAAAGCACTTTGGAAGAGAACATGTGGGACAGTTAGCTGGGCAGAGCTCCTGCCGCCTCATCTTGCCTCCCATAAATGCCTCTGGAATGCCCTGGAATGACTATGGGGCCAGCTTCCTGGGTGGGCATACTCTCTGTGCAGTGCTCCCTGAAGCTGATTCTCTCCCTGGGGTTTTGCCCCTTGTTTTCTGCTTAGGCAGAGTCCTAAGAGAAAGAGGTTTTCATGCACCAGTATCTCCTTTTCTTATTCTCGTCCTCCACACCCAGCCCATTTGTGATCACAGGTCCCAGCTTCCTATCACTCCTTTCTGGCCCCTGTCCCGGTCTAACAGAGCCCTGGGAGGGACATTTGCCATCTTGCTCCTCCAGGCACCCTGCCTATGCTCTGATGGAGTCCCGGGATTGCTCATCTTGTTTGTCCTCGGAAAGCGGGTTGACATGATGTTCTCCTGGCTTCCCATTGCCTACACGATCAGGCCACATGCCTTGTCTGGTGTTCAATGCCCCGCCTGCCCTGCCTTAGTACCTCTGGTCCAACGGGTAACCTCCACTGTCCCTTGGAAAGGCTTGGTGCCTCCCTGTCTCCTTGCCTTTTCAGCTGAGGTTTCTGATCCCTACCGTGCTCCCCTTAGCCTCTCTCTCCTGGCATCCAAAGGCTAATGTCCCCTCGGCCCAAGGTCATCACGCATCTCTTTCTGGAGGTCTTTGAAGGTCAAATCTTACCTATTTAGCAGGGAATCATCTCTTGCCACCTTGGGTGGGCATTGTTATTTTTCAAATATACCCCAATGTTGATTTTATCTAGGGAGAAGGCTTCTGGAAGCCAGGAACACATCTTATTTTGCATTTCTGTATGCTGTGTGTAATTGGTATGAAATGAACAGGGACCAAGTTGGCTTGGCGAAGGGGAGGGGCACATCTAATTATTTGGTGCTCCTAGCACCTGGGTCCCTTCTTCACTCGGCCACCTTCGCTCTTTCCATCAGACTCTAGCAGAGGCGGTGGCCCTGGGCCCAGAGTGCAGGGAGGTCAGGAGCTCTCCCTCTGTCACCTGTGGGAATTTTCCCTTAGAAACTCAGACTTTTGAATTTTTCCAAGATGATCTTTCTGTGGCAAAAACTTGTGAAAGAACTGAGTGAAAGTACCCCGCTCAGAGATCTCTGCTCCCTGTGTCCTCTAGGACTGCTCCCTCCTCACTGCCGCCACCGCCGTCCCTGCCCTGGTTCTAGCTGTGTCACCGCACCTGCTGCTCGCTGGTCCCGCTGCCTCCAGTGCTGGCCCCACGAATCCACGCTCTGCACAACAGTCCTGAAACGCTCCTGATTTCCCTTTCACTCCCCAGCTCACAAATGGCAACTTGTCTCGGAGATAAAACCAAATTCCCGAGAGCGGCGTTCCAGGCGACCTGACCATCTGACCCTGAGTCTCAGGCCCTGTCATAACTCTGAGGACTCTCCTACTGCACTTAGGACACAATTTATTTCCAAAATGAAATGAGCGTATGGACGCCTCTGGGGCTCAGTCCAGGCAATTCCCGGCTCTTGAAACATTTGAGCATTTGCAACAAATCCCGTAAAATTCACCTCCTCTCCAGGCCCTGTCTCCTCAGCCCTTCTCCCACTTGGGGCTTTGCCCCAGGATGAAACCAATAAATACTCTGCAAGGAGGGATGCCTGGGTGGTTCAGTGCGTTAAGTGTCTGTCTTTGGCTCAGGTCGTGATCTCAGGGTCTTGGGATCGAGCCCCATGTCGGGCTTCTTGCCCAGCGGGGAGCCTGCTTCTCCCTCTGCCTTCTTTTTTTCCCACATACACACAAATAAATAAAACCTTTCATAAATAAATAAATACTCTCTAAAGAAAGAACTAGGACACGATGAGATCCCACTTCACAGCCACTAGGGATGCTATAGTCAGAAAGGCAGATAATACACAATTAAAAAAAAAAAAAGGCAAATAGTGTTAAGTGCTGGTGAGGACACGGAGAAATTCGAGCCATCATACGCTCATCACGGTTCCGGAGGCTGGAAGTCCAAGATCAAGGCAGCAGCAGATTCCAGTTCTGGTGAGAGCCCTCTTTCTGGTTCATAGACTGTCTTCTCGCCATGTCTTCACACGGCAGAAGGGATAAGGGAGCTCTCGGGGTTTCTTTTACAAGGCCACTAATCCCTTTCCTGGGGGCTCTCCCCCATGACCTAATCCCTTCCCAAAGGCCCCACTTCCCAGTATGATCACGTTTGGGTTAGGACACACACTCTCAGTCTGTAGCAAATGTAAAATGTTTCCGCCACTATGGAAAGCTTACAATAACTCCATATTTCCCCATGGAGTTACGCATAGAGCCAGCTGTGTCGCTCCTAGGAGAAACGAAAGCATGAACTCGTACATGTGTGTTCATAGCAGCGTTGTTCATAATAGCCAGAGCGGAAAACAACTCAAATGCCCATCAACGGACGAATGGTAAAGAAAACATAATGTATCCAGACCACGGAATACCATGAGCCAATAAAAAGCGAAGAAGTATGGATCCATGACGCAACATGGGGGGGGCCTTAAAAATACGATGCTGAGTGAAAGAAGCCCGACACTAAAGACCACGTACTGCATGACTCCACATACACGAGGTGTCCAGAATAGGCAAACCCATAGAGACGGAAAGGAGGTGAGTGGTGGCCTGGGGCTGGGGCGGGGAGGCGATGGCAAAGAGGGGGAGGGCTTCTTTTCCGGGGCATGAAAATGTTGTGGGATTAGATAGTGGTGATGGACACAGACTAAAAACCACTGACTTGTACACTTCGAAGGCGAATTATGTAGTATGTGAACTGTATCTCAATAAAGCTGTTTAAAAAAGAAGAAGAAAGAAAGGAACCAGTGGGCAAACGTGTGTTAAGCAGTTAGTTACTCCGGACCCAAGACAGAGTAAGCATTTTGAAGGCATTAACCCCTTAATTCTCACTGAAGCCCAGTGAGACAGGGCAATGGACTGAATGTGTGTGTCCGTGTGTCCGTGTGGAATTCACGTGTGGAAGCCATAACCCCAGTGCTTTTTTGACGTAATTAGGTTTAGATGAGGTCATGAAGGTAGAGCCCCCATGATGGGATTAGTGCCCTTAGGAGGAGTGACACCGGAATTCTCTTTCTTTCTCTCTTTCCCCTGCGAGGACGCAGGAAGACAGCTGTCACCAGAAACTGAACTCTGCCAGCACCTTGATCTTGGACCTTCCAGCCTCCAGAGCCGTGAGAAATAAATCTCTCGTTTAAGCTGCCCAGTCTGTGTTATTTTGCTTTAGCGGCCCAAGCTAAGACAGACCGGTACTCTACTCATATCCATCTTAAGACTGAAGAATCTGAGGCAGAGAAAAGTAGCTTGCCCTGTGTCACTCAGCCCGTAAGCGACAGCACCAGGACGTGCGCCCAGGCAGACTGGCTCGCCAACCGCTGCACTTGACTTCCTCTCATGTACGCAGCTGTGTGCTGCAGGTTTCGCGGTCAGAAAAGGGAGAATTGCTTTTTTGTTAGCACTCCAGAAGAGGGATTCCAGGGGTCCCCAACCCCTAGCAGTTGTTTGTCCCGGGGAGCCCGGCTGAAGGCTCCTGGATCCTATTTACAAAGGTTCGGTCCCATGTAGCCTCAGTCTTAAAATCTGGGCCGGTGGACCGCACCAGCCCCAGCAGGGGCTCATTCGGAGGTAAAGGCGGAGGGCAGGGATGCTGGAACCAAATGTGGCTCTGCCGCTTATGACCCTTTACTGCATGACCTTGGGCAAGTCACCTTGCCTCTCTGGACCTCAGTGTCAGGATATGTAAAATAGAGAGTAGACACAGTAACACGTATGGAAATTGCACAAAACGGCTCCCAGCACACAACAAGCTCTCAACAGTAGTAGCTTTTGATTTTGTTTGTCTTTTTTTTCAATTGCTTATTTTAATTTTTTATTTTTTTAAAGATTTGTTTATTTGAGAGACAGAGTGAGCGAGTAAGTGAACGAGAGAGAGAGAGAGCACGCACAAGCTGAGGAAGAGGCAGAGGGAGAAGCAGAGTCCCCGCTGAGCAGGGAACAATCTTGGGCAGTGTTTACACAAGAGAAAAAGATGACTTGAAAGCGTTAAAGGGAGAAGGGCGATGAGGGAGAATCCTGGAGGGAGCTCATGATGAATTTGATCTATTTTGTGTTTGCCTCGACTTGTGGAAACAGGGATAAAGGGTACAAACTGTGGGGTGATGGATTCTGGAACTTTCTAAAAGGCAGAACAACCTCAATATGGAAGAGCTGGCTGATGAGGATGGGCTCAGACCTGGTTCTGTAGTCCCCCTTTCATATCCCTTCCATCCTGGAGACCACAAGTTTCACTCACGTCCCCCACCAGGTTTGGGCCGGGGCAATAGTAAAAGGCTGGTTTCCAGGACTGCTAGAGGAAAGCAAAGAGAGGGGTGGCAGGTTCTTTGTTTGTTTATTTATTTATTTTGCCTTATTTTAGTTTCTTAGTTTATTTTGTCTGGTATTAATATACATATACATTTCTCTTCTGATTCCTGTTAGCACGCTATAGCTTTATTCTTTAACTTTTTTTTATTGTGTTATGTTAGTCGCCGTACAGTATATCATTAGTTTTTGATGCAGTGTTCCATGATTCATTGTTTGCATACAACATCCAGTGCTGCATGCAATACGTGCCCTCCTGAATACCCATCACGGGGCTCACCTATCTCCCACCCTCTCCCTTCTAAAACCCTCCATGGGTTTCCCCGAGTCCGTAGTCTCTCATGGTTCGTCTCCCCCTCTGCTTTCTCCCCCTTCACTTTTCCCTTCTCTTAATGCCCTCCGCGCTATTCCTTACATTCCACAAATAAGCGAAACCATATGATAACTGATTCCTCTGAGAGCTTCTGCCAGGAGCTCTTAGTTGTTGTCTTGTCCTTAGCAACAGGACGCATGAGTGAATGGGGGAAGCACACTGAAACGATTCCTGGGATTCTGTCTACATCAAGGCCAGGGTCTAGCCGATGGATTGGTGCCCAGCCAATCCTTTCCAGAGAACACAATTCTAAAGTGCATTTCCCAGTGTGCCGCTTTATCTCTTGAAAATGAAATCCTGACGTTTAAATGTGATCCATGCTCTCACAGAGTTCTTGACTCAGATGGGCATTGAAATGTATGTGGGAGGCTTTCCAAGCATAGCATAATAGCACAGAAGCCTCCTTCCTTCGGTATTGTCTGGTCCAGCAGCCCCTTGTTTATAGGTGAAGAGACTGAGGCCCGGAGAGGGGAAGTGACAAAGCCAGGCATCGGCAGAATGGTTTCTAACCGGCAGTGGGGTTCTCACTTATAGATAAACCACAGGCAGGACCAACTACTTACCCAACAGAGGGACAATTTGACACCCTCCGATGGAGCCCAGCATGTGAAGGGGTGATCATTGCTGATTTAAACGTTACTGAGTTACTGCTTGTAATTTACAAGCGACGATCCTTCTCTTAGCACCATTTCCTGTGCGCTGTTCGGAAGTGCAAACGGCACTACCCTTATCAGAGGATTTGTGCTTAGTTCGAGTCTGACTTGCCCATCTAGTCAGAGAGAAAGTTTGGAGCGCGTGCATAGTCTCTCATTCTGCTGTGCCCCGTGATCAGCCCATCCTGTCCAAAGTTCTACTTGCGGCCCATGAAACAAGTGCTATTCATGGGCACAGAACAGAACGAACCAACCTGAACCATTTAACTTGCTTGACATTCTCTAAATCCCACTCCCCACTTTAAATGCACAAGCTCAAGGCCTGTTTCAAAGAGCAAATATTGGAAAAATGAGGAAATTGTCACAGGTTGTACTTGGAAAGAGTTCAACTAATGTTGAACTACCCTGACCTGTAGGTGGTATGTCTTCAGAGAGATTCACTTGAATGGACTTATGTTGAGGAATAGTCAACAACAAAGCAGTTCTTTGTGCATTAAGTGTGGGCAAGTTCTCAGCGGATAGGGAGACGGTTTGGTTTTAGATTTCTGCCCAACAGGTCTGAAGGCAAAGGTTTTCGAGTCTAAAGTGATGATTTAAAAGATAATCAATAGAGGCGCCTGGGTGGCTCAGTCAATTAAGCATCCAACTCCTGATTTTGGCTCAGGTCATGATCTCATGGGTGTTGAGATCAAGCCATGCATAGGGCTCCGTATCCAGCAGGGCGTCTGCTTGAAGATTCTCTCCCTCTGCCCCTCCCCCAACTCGTGCACACACACTCTCTTTCTAAAATAAGTGAATTGAAAAAATTGAAGAACAGGTAAACAAAATGTGGTCTATACATACAATGGCATATTATTCAGCCACCAGGTGGGTAATTTGTTACAGCAACCATAGCAAACACATGGAGCCAGAATGTGAACGCAAGTATCGCAAGGAATGTAGCTGTAGATGTCGGAAAAGGTAAGCAAATGGATTCTCCGCTAAAGTCCCATGATGGAGGGTGGCCCAGCCAAAACCTTGGTCTCGAACCCGTGAAACAGATTGTGGACTTCTGATTTACAGAAATGTAAGAGAATAAATGTGTTGCTGGAGGCGACCAAGCAGCCAAAAGAAATGACTACAACTCCCCGAGTGATATGCTTTGAGAAGGTACTGTGATCACCGAAGTTTGGGCTCAGGAGCAGGGCATTCCGTGACCATCTGCTCCTGGCTCAGAACAGTCTACATCGGCCTGAATTTCTTTCTGTGCAGTGCCCTGGCTGCTCTGGAACTTGCTGGAATCTTCCATGGACTAACGAGAGGCATGCTGGAGGGCCTCACACCTCAGTCCTGGCAGACCAGCTTCCCAGTGTGCGGAATCTTGCTCCCTTGGCATGGGCTTATGGGCAGAGTCTGTTCTGCCCAACTCTGCCCAGGTATCTGACAGTACCATCCGCCCTACCTGCCTGGGCAGGATGTGGTCAGAAGGAGTATTCTTTTACTGTCTTAACATACCTACTCTCCAGGGTCTATGCCCAAGAAACGATTAGAGTTCCTGATCCAGGAGTGGCTTTTCCCCAGGAATCTCTTGGTTTGTGTGGCAATCAACAAGACTCCGTGAGTTTCTACTTTGTGCCCTCAACTGTGCCTGTCTTAAACTTTGAGCTACATTTGCTTATTCGTTCACTAGACACTCACCAAGGGCCATTCTCCCCCGAAGGCCCTACGAAAGAACCTCTTGCAGTCTTCTTTGCTAGTTTCCAGTGGCTTCCAGAAATCCTTGGTGTTCCTTGGCTTGTAGATGAATCACTCCAATCTCCACCTCTGTCTTCATAGGGGCGTCTTCTTGTATGTCTCTGTGTCCCTGTATCTTTACATGGCCTTCTTACAAGGATACCAGTCATTGGATTTAGGGCCTACCTTACTCCAGTATGAGCTCATCTTAACTCGATTACATCTGCAGATACCCTATTTCCAAATAAAGTCACCTTCATAGGTGCCAGGGATGAGGACTTCAACATATCTTTGGGGGAGACACGATTTAACCCATAATACCTTCCAAACAGTCTTGGCAATATCTTGCTCCTTTGAGGCAAAGATGAGTGGTCTTCCCAGTTAGTGTCAACTGTGCGTCTCTTCCTTCAGCTAGCTAGAACATTAAGATAAGAAGCAGCCACCTCCAGGGCCTGGATATTCAAGACTGGCCCACAGGTTCAATGGACCTTCCACTCTGGCTGAAAGTAGAGAAAGAAATGTATATAGTGCCAGACACCATGGAAGAGTCAATCTCCTGGGAGGGGCTGTCAGTCATGGTGGGTATTCTTCTGCCCCAAACTTGGATCAAGTGAAACCTGTGTGCTAATGTTTATAGTGATGTCATACATAATAGCCCAAAGGTAGAAACAATCCAAATGCCCATCAATCGATGAACGGAGAAGCAAACTGAGGCATATCCATACCATGGAATGTTATTTGGTTGAAGAGAGGAATGCAGTACTCATGGACACTACCGCAACATCTCAGAGAGTTCATGCTAAAGAAGAAAGAAGCCAGGCACAAGAGACCACATACATATTATGGGATTATATGCATATGGAAGCCCCAAACAGAGAAATCTATAGAGACAGAAAGTAGATGAGTGGTTGCAGGGGGGCTGGCGTGGATGAGGGATGATAGCTAAAGGGTACAGGTGATGAGAATGTTCCCAAAGTAACCATGGTGACGGCTGCACAACTGGGAATCTACCCCAATCCATTGAATTGTACGCTTTAGATGGGTCACCTGTGTGGTGGATGAATTATATCATCATAAAGCTGTTTAAAAACATGCTATAAAATCGTGCTGTCCGGGCATGGTATATAATATAGGCACATAGTATATAGTCCCATTCAGCTCTGCTCATATGGAGGTCTCACACTCAACTATCTTGTCATTACATAGTTGTTTCATTTAATTAATTTGGTCTTACCCCACCCATATTTTAGACTTTTCACTTGCATTCAGTTCATATGCAACAAGGAAATCTAAGTTTACTAAATAACCTGCACTTAGTTCTTTAAGAAAACTGGTATTTACCTCCACTCCGTTCTGTTCTATAATATTAAGGTTGACCTTTAGCTTAGTGAGTGTTTTAGTCTCCTATTGATACTCTTACAAATTATCACAAACTCATTGGCTTCGAATGACACGAATTTTTTATCTTATAGCTTTTGGTATCAGAATATCAGAAGTCTTAAAAATCCAGGTGTCAGCAAGGCGGCATTCCTTCTGAAGGCTCTAAGGAAGAGTCAGTTCCCTTGCCTTTGCCAGCTTCCGGAGCCACTTGCACTCCTTGGCTCATGGCCCCTTCCTCCATCTTCAAAGCTGGAAGCGTAACATCCTCCAATCTGTCTCTCTCTGACTCTGACCCTCCCGCCTCCCTCTTGAAAGAACCCCAGTGATTACATTGGGCCCACCTGGGTAACCCATATAATTCCATGTTCCATGATCCTTGACTTAATCACATCTGCAAAGTTGCTTTTGCCATGGAAGGTAAGACGGTCACCAGTTCTGGGGCTCAGGAGAGGACATCTTGGAGGGCCAGCCCTCATTCAGCCGACCACACTGAAGCTCCCTTTTAGAGAGAGCATTTGATGCGGAGTCTCTCAGGGGACCACTGTGAGAAAGGGAAGGAGGAGGCTCTGCGGCCTAGTCATTCTGTGGGTTCTGTGGCTGATTCTCCCATTTGAGGTAAATCTCTCTTGGTGCCTTCAGGTCCGGGTATACTCGTTTGCATACGCCAGGTGCTTGGTAACCATTAATTTACTTACACCTTTGGATCAGGTGAAATCTTTTCAACTCCTTTGTGCTTTCTCTGCAAGGCTGTCATTCTTAGGCATTACCCACACTGCAACAAACTTGACTCCGGTTTTCCTAAAGACCCCCAAATTCTCCTGCCTCCAGCCTCTCACCGCTGACAGATACGCACTGAGTGGATCCGTCACAAGCTCACCTTCTTTCCTGCTCCCCACTGGCCTTCTGTCCCTGGCTGATTCTAATTTGTTTCATTACAGGCGGGCATCATGACAGAACAGAAAGAATATGGGATTGGGAGAAAAAAAAAAAAAACATGAATTGCAGTTCAGCTGTGAAACGGTTGGCTGTGTGACCTTCAGCCAGCCGCCTCTCCTCCAGAGCCCAAGTCTTTTCATTTGAAAGGGGTCTGGGGCCGGAGGTGGAGGAGGTGTGTGCGAAAAATCCCTGTGCACAGCCCCTCCCTCCAAAGAGGGGAAGATGGGGTGAGAGGCTCCTCTGGCCCTGCTGGTGGAGTCTTGCTTTTTTTGCCAAGCCTCTTGATCACCTTGTAGCAGAACGAGCACTGGCTGAGCTTTACCTTTGGAAGCTCAAAATGGAGCAACAGCCTTAACAAATGAGACCTTGAGCCACACAGAACATAAAGCAAACCAGTCATCCTTGCCATTAGCTCGAAATGGATCAAAGACTTAAATATAAGAGCTACAACCATAAAAGTCTACGATTCTAGAAGGAAACATAGAGCTAAATTGTCATGACCATGGCAATGGTTTCCTGGACATGACACCAAAGGCACAAGCTACCAAAGAAAAAAATTGATAAATTGGACTTCATCAAAATGAAAAACATTTCTATTTCAAAGGATACATCTTGGCAAGGATACAACCTGATGAAGATACATCATTGCTATTATGCTGTTTCAATAGCCCCAAATAAAAAATTGCACAGGCATGGCGCTGGCATAGAATGGACATGGAGATCAATGTAATAGAAAGAACTGAGTCCAGAAATAAACTCTCACATTATGGCCAATTGATTTTCCACAATTGTGCCACAACGATTCAATGGGGAAGGAGTAGTCTTTTCAACAAATGGTGCCAGGAAAACTGGATAGTGACATGCAAAAGAGTAAGTTTGGACCGCCCCCCCCCCCACTTCTTACCATATGTGAAAATTAACTCAAAATGGACCAGAGACATAAATATAAGAACTACAAGTATAACAATCTTAGAAGAAAACGCAGATGTCAATCTGTATGACCTTGGGTTTGGCAATGGTTTCTTAGATATAGCACCCAAAGCACGTGACCAAAATCCAAGTAGATAGATTGGAAATCATCAAAATGTAAAACTTTCGTGCTTCAAAGGACACTGTCAAATGAAAGCCTGGAGCCCTCCTGTATTGCTGGTGGGAATGTTAAGTGGTGCAGCGATGGTGGAAAACAGATTGGCAGTTCCTCAAACAAATTAAACATCAAACTAACATATGAGCCAGCAATTCCCCTTTAGGTATAGATCTAAAAGAATTGAAAACAGGTGTTCAAACAAATGTGTTGTGTGCAAATGCTCATTGCAGTACTATTCACAATAGCCAAAAGGTGAAAACAACTTAATTATGCACCAAAAGATGAATGGATGGGGCGCCTATCTGCTTAGTTGGTAAAGCATGCAACTTTTGGTCTTGGGGTTGTGGGTGTGAGCCCCACGTTGGGTGTGGCATTTACTTTAAAAAAAAAATGAATGGATAAACAAATTGTGGTATATGCATTCCATGGAATATTATTCAGCCATCAAAAGGGAAAAAGTGCTGATCCATGCTACGACATGGATGAACCACGAAAACACCATGCGAAGCGAAAGAAGGCAGTTACCAAAGGCCGCGTATTATATGATTTCATTTATATGCCGTGTCCAGAATGGAAAAATCCATAAGAGACAGAAATTAGATTCGTGGCTGCCAGCAGCACCTGGGGGAGGGGGAAATGGGGAGTGACTGCTTAATGGGTACGAGAGTTCATTTGGGTGTGATGAAATGTTCTGGAATTACATAGTGGTGATCATTGTGCGACCCTGTGAACACACTAAAAACCATTGAATTGTCCACTTCAAAGGGTGAATGTCATGGTTTGTGAATTCTAGCTCAATAAAAATAAATTGCAAGAGCTGCACTGAGGCCATGTGGTAGGTGCAAAGGTCAAGAGCATGGGCTTTGGAGTCAGAGGCACCTGGATTCAAGACCCAACTCCTTCCCTTTCTACCCGAGCATCCTTGGGTTGGCCGCTAAACCTGTGTGTGACTCCGTTTCCTCAGAGGGAACAGGCATCCCCACCTCACAGGAGATTTGTGAGGGTTTTGGGGGATAACTTAATCAGTATAGGCAGTGCTGTTGTAATTCAGGTTGTGGCGTGGTTGTTTTTCTCATTCCCAGCAAGAGGAGACTCCAGTGGGGGCTGGTATCTCTCTTCATATCCCTGCAGGGCTCTCGAGGAGAGAAAGAGTTCGACTTTCTCCCTGAGGCCTCAGCCGTAAAAATAGGAGCCGTAGAAAGATATGGGGAGAATTTTCTGTGGGGTTTCACCCAGAGGCAAGGGGCTGCCTCGGGAGGTAGTGAGGAGCAAGTCAGTGGAGGTGTGCGAGCAGAGCCTGGATGAGCCTTCGGCGGGTTCCCACCACACGCAGCGATGTGGGCCAGACGCCTCTAAGCCTCCAGCCTGGAGAAGCTCGGGTTTTATGGATTACACAGGGAGTCAGGTGACGACTCCGTGGGAGGCCGCCAATGTCCTCCGCGGGGCTCGGGGGCTCGGGGCTCGGTGCTCGTCAACTGGAGAAA
Source organism: Potos flavus (assembly GCA_028534135.1). Taxonomy (NCBI): domain Eukaryota; kingdom Metazoa; phylum Chordata; class Mammalia; order Carnivora; family Procyonidae; genus Potos; species Potos flavus. The sequence continues at coordinate 3,244,627 of CM052901.1, read as the reverse complement.
GGCCAATTCGCTCCAGCAGGGAGGAGGAGGGAGGAGGCCGACAGTAAATTAACGCAGCGGGCGCCAAGCCCCCTTTCAGGGTTTCGGACTCTGCGAGTAGGTAGAGAGGTTGCACCGAGTGTGAGCACGTGAGTGTGTGTGTGTGTCTGTCCTCCCGGCGGGGACAGACAAAACAGGGCTCCCCCCCCCCCCCGCCTCCTCCTGAGAATTAAACAGGTAGCCCTCCTTCTCTTCCCCTTTGGAGAGAGCTGCCCCACGGGAAGCCAACCTGGGGGGCGGGGTGAACGCGCCAGGAGGGGTGGGGACCTGTGGGGACCCAGCGAAGCCCAGAGCCCCTTCTGTGACGGAGTTGGGGCTCTCCCTTTTCCGGCCCCCCTCCTCTCAGTACCGAGGAACCCACCCTCCTCCCCCAAATGCTGCTCTTCGGTCCCTGGGTAATTAAAGTCCACATACTCCATTTATACGAAAGTCCAGACTAGGGAAATAATAGAGACGGAAAGCCGCGGTCTCCAGGGGCTGGCAGGGCGGGTGTGTGTGTGTGTGTGTGTGTGTGTGTGTGTGCGCGCGCGCGCGCGTGCAGACGGACAATCGCTAAAGGGTGCGCGTATCCGTGAATAGACTTTAAATTATTGAACTGTATACCTTAAATGGGTAAACTGTATGGTATGTGACCTATATGTCAATAAAGCTGTTATTTATTATTATTTATTTTAAAGAAAGCCAGTCGTTGGGCGGTCCTTCGTTAGCTGGCTGATCTCTTTAAATTTCCAAGAAACCCCAGGAGAACGTGTGCCATGGGTCTCTCCGTGCCTGGCCTGCGTCAGCATCATTCTCGGGCCTGTCTTTGCCGGCGCTGGGTGCCGCACCGTTGGGCTAAGGCCCCTCATCGTGACTGCAGATGGCCGGCCAAATGCACTGTGTGTATGCAGCAACGAGAACTATCTGGAAGGCATTTAATATAGTGACTCACAGGGTCATGCTTGGAAAATTAATTCAAATTGGCTTGGCGTCGAGCCAAGGAAAACTGTCTGAAGAGGCTGTAAACAGAAAGTAATGGATTGAGCTGAAGGAGGCATAGAAGGAAGGCAGCAGGAGGGGGTCCAGCCGCACAGCCCCCACGGCACAGCCAGCTGCACAGGGCTAATACCGTGGCCGGCACTCGCCGTACTTGGTCGGGGGCTGGGGACTGGGGCCCAGGTCCCAAGGACCTATGTCTCTTGCTACTTCCTCTCCCCTCTCTGGAGTCCCTAATACCTGCCCCCCCCCCCCGCAATACTGTTTGCACCTTAGCTCCCTCCCTCCCTGCTGGGAGCTCCTTGAGGGCAGAAAGGAGAAAGGGGATAGCCCTAGATGAATGATCTCAATCGCTTGTGCTGCCCCCATATACTGTCTGCCCAGGGGAGGCCCTGACGGGCTGCTAAGGGGCCCCCCCTTTTTAAACCCACACCTGAAGGAGCAACAATATTAATGAAAGCCTTCAGTTCCAATAGTGTATACTGGCAAAAATGTAGGTTTCTTTATGGGTTTTCCAGAGAGACGTTATAATGCCTTTGGTTTTTTACAGATTTATTGAGGTTTAATGTAGATACTATAAATCATAGTTGTACAATTCAGTGATTTTTAGGAAATTTGTAGGGTTGTACGGTCATCATCACAGTCAGTCTGGAACATTTCCATTCCCAAATAGGCCTTTTAAACCCTGCATGGCCCCCATATTCTGCCACAGCCAGAGGTGCAGTGACCCTCTCCTTCCCCTTCCCAGCTCTAGGCAGCGAAAGCTTGCTTACCTGGGGACCAGTCACCTGGGTTCTCAACCCAGCTCTGCCACTGAGGGGCATTTGCCCGCTTCTTGGGCCCTCACTGCCTCCCCTGGCTGAGTGGATTCAAACTAACATTTCCTGAGCGCCTACATACCCACAAGGGGTAAGGGTGTGTGAAAGACAGTTTGGGCCTTATTAGCTTACAGTTCTGGAAGTCAGGAGTCTGAAATGGGTCTCATTGAACTCAAGCCACGGTGCTGGCAGGGCTGTGTTCCTTCTGGCAACTCTAGGGGATAGTCCCTTTGCATGCCTTCTCCAGCTTCTAGAGACTCCCACAGTCCTAGTCTTGTGGCCACGTCACTCCCACCTCTGCTTTCGTCGTCACATTTCCTTCTCCGATGCTGACCCTCCTGCCCCGCTCTTATAAGGACTCTGTGATTACGCTGGGCTCAGCCAAAAATCCAGGATAGTTTTCCCATCTCAAGACCCTCGACTTAATTACACCTGCTAAGTTTCTTTTGCCATGGAAGGTAAGATATCCAAAGGTTCTGGAATTAGGATGTGGACACCTTTGAGAGATTGTCCATCCTCCCCACAAGGTCTCAGTCGAGCAGTCCCTCTGGATGCCACCCAAGTGAGAACCCAAGATGCCATGTGAGAACACTCCAGAGGGACCAGGCCTTCACGTGCACGCCCACACGTGTGTGCGCGCACACATACACACACTCACTGTTATTTTTTTCCGAATTATTGGAAAGTAAGTTGTTGACATGATGCTCCATTACCCCTAAATGCTTCACTGTGTATTTTCTAAATATTAGGATACATATCAGAATTAGAAAATTAACATTTGATAGTACTACCTAATCCATAGACTCCATTCAATTCCTACGCTTGTCCAAATAATTAATGTGGGAACAACAAACATACAAAGAAAAAAATCACCTTTGCCACCAACAATAACAGCTGCCAGCAAAACACCTTTCTTTTCCCCAATTTCCTTTCTGGTCCAAGATCCAATCCCAGATCATACGTTTGCAGTTAGTTGTCGTGTCTCTTTGAAGACTCTCCTTCGATCTGGAATGGTTTCTCAGTCTTTCCTTGGTTTTTATGACCTTGACACTTTCGAAGAGCACAGGCCAGTCATCTTGTAGATTGTCCCTCCATTTGGATTTGGTTGATGTTCCCTCGGAACACCTGAGGAGTGATGAGTTCTCGGTGCATCACATCAGGTGGGATATGATATTGATTTGTCTTATTACTGGTAACATTAACTTTGGTCACTTGATTAAAGTGTTGTCTGACAAGTTTTTCCACTGTAAGGTGAATTAGCAAGGATTTTATATTTATTAATTTATAAGTAATTAACAAGAATTCTAGTATTTAGGGGGGAGATACTTTGAGATGATATAAATGTCTGCTTCCTCATTCAGTTCTGGTTCATAATTCTTGCCCGAATCAATTATTATGAAGATGAGTTTCTAATTTCATCACTCCTTCTAACATTTCTTAGTTGGCATTCCATTATAGAAAGAGCTTTCCCTCCTCTCCCATTTTTTGTTATATATCAGTATGGGCTCACAAATTCCTATTTGTTCAACATATATCATTCATTACTCCTTTTTTTTTAAAAAGATTTCATTTATTTATTTGAGAGGGAGAGAGAGAGAACATGAGAGAGAAGAAGGTTAGAGGGGGAAGCAGACTCCCCATGGAGCTGGGAGCCCGATGCGGGACTCGATCCCGGGACTCCGGGATCATGACCTGAGCCGAAGGCAATCGCCCAACCAACTGAGCCCCCCAGGCGCCCCCATTACTCCTTTTTTGACTTCGATGCTTATATTATTCCAGACTTGGTCAGTGGGAGCTCCTTCAAATTGTTTAGAAACCAAGATCTGGGGGCTAGTTGTGCCCATTGCTACTGGGATATCACTTCTTCGAGGCGTTCTCAGCGGACAGAGCTAGGAGATAAATACTCATGATTATGCACGCGCATCTACGTCTTTATCTATGTATCTAAAACCGTGCATTCATACCTATTCCAGCCATTCGAATCAAAGCACCCAGAGTTTATTTTTGAGTTCCACTTTTCCATATTTGCATTTCCCTTTTTCGATAACCAGAGACCTGGTCCTTATTATCCTCCACATATTTACTGGTTTACTCATGTCCCTCATATGGGGTTAATCTCCTGGTCCCCGAGGCCGTCTCAGCTATGGCTCCGCTGGGCTTGCGTGCTGTACCTGCTGAACGGACCCCAACCTGCCGTGTGACCCTGGCCCCTACGCCCCCATCTCAGCCCGGCGATGGGAGCGGCAGGTGGAAGTCTGAGCAATGTGCAGAGCGCCGTGCGGGGCTAGAGCTCATGAAAAGGCGGGGTGTGTGAGAGTTGCGGGTCAGCGCTTCTCACACTGGGGCAGCTGCCCACCGCAGGGGAGGGGTGGACAGTTCCGGGGGAGCAAGGAGTTTGGATGGGGGACTGGGTCCAGTGCGAGCTAGAGTGAGCAGATCAAATTTACATTTTCTCCAGAGGTTCTGGCAGTCCCGTGAGTCTGCGAGGGGAAAGAGCCGGCAGGTAGGGGACCGGCTAAGACTGGAGGCAGAGGCCAGTTAGGAGGCTGTTGTAGGAGGCCACGGAGGGCGATGGAAGGAGGAGCTAAGGCAGGGGAAGTGGCAAAAGAGGAGACAGGCTTGGTGGGGGGGAGGGGTGGCCGACTTGCGGGGGGGCAGGGGAAACCCTTCCTTTCTGTGCCCAGCTCATAGAGGCCATCCTGAATGGGGAGGCTGCTGGGAGAAGAGCCGCAGGGGGAGTGGAGGGCGGAGGGAGGTGAAAGGGGACCTCAAAGGGAAGCCTCTGCGGAAGAGGCACTCTATAGGGGATATCTCATCAAGGCCACGAGAAGGGCTGAGCTTTTCAAGGGGCAGGGAGTGTGCGGCCCCAAGACCTCAGCCTGAATACTGGAGCAGTTGGGGTGGTGGGAACATGGGGCAAAGGAGAGCCGGGTAGGGAAGGAGGGGAGGAGACAGGAGGGAGCACAGCACTTCCTGAACAGCAGCTAATCCTGGTTGATCTGGATCCTCTGTTGGAGCCCCTATCTCAGACCCCCTAGGGAGGAGCCTGTCCAAATCCTGCCCCCCGGACCTCTGGAGTGGCCATGTCCTTAAACTCCAGCAAACATTCCAATCACCTGCGAGATCATCCAGCATGAAAACGTCTGCCCTCTACCACCTGAAGACAAGCTCATCCCTACGATCTTAAAGCGCCCTCTCCTCCAGGCAGACAACCATGATTCGCAGGAGGCTCCAAAAATTCACACCTTACTTTCCCCCATTGACAGCTTCAGAGGGGTCATCGTCCTTTGGCATCACAGGACCCCAGTGGTGCTCGGCACCTTAGCTTTAAGGCTCCTTAATCTCCTGACTCTTTGTTGGGGAGAGAATGGTCTCTCTAGGTTTGCCCCAGAAATGCCCCAGGAAAGCCCCTGGCCAGAGCCAGATGGGCTTGATATCCTGTTGGGTGGGGAATCCCAGTTTGCGTGTCCTGGTTTTCCTACAGGGGGCTCCCTAAAGCGGCAAGTAGCCTGGACCCAATTACGATGACCCTGCTCTGACCTAACTCCTGCCTAGGCAGTGACAAGGAAGCGACGGAATAGTGAGGGCGGTTACGTCACCCGTAACCGCCCTCAGGAGACACCCTGGGATGGGCCCTGACCCAGGCCGGTACTCCTTGGCACCTTGGGCTACTCTTCCACCCATTCCTTGCCCTGTCTAAAGCCCCCTCCCCAAACTCCTCAGCGGCTGCAGCCTGAGTAGAGGGTGTGGTCCCCCGAGCACGTTTCTCTTGTCGGCCCCCCCCCCCCCCGCGAGGAACCGCTCTGATGGCTCGTCGAAGCACCCAGGCACGTCCTGTAGCAAGCGGGTGACAGGCCTTCCCTTCCCCGGCAAGGGACCCGCAGCAACAGAGCTCAGAGGCCGGCCTTGCAATGTGGCTCCCTGTAAGCAGCGAGCCGCCTCAGGTCCCGTCGGGTTAATCTGGCTTCTGCACACGCGTGTGCCGCAGAGACCGTCAGCAGGCAGTGATTATTTGTTGCTGACTTCGAAAGCCGTATCCTATCCCACTCAGCCGGCCTGGGGCAGTCGATTCATTGATCTGCAGTCGCGGAGCTCAGGGCGGTCCCAGGGCTCAGGGGAGAAGCAGGGAAGGGGCCCGAGGCAAATCCTGTCCTGGACGCCGCCACAGTTATCCTCAATTCGGTTCGACCCACGCGGCCTGGCTGGCCCCCTGCGAGCCACCCCGGGCGACGGCTGTGGGACCCCAAGAGGCAGCAGCAGCAGCCCCGCCGGCTGACCTCGTTTGCTCTGGGCTGCGAGAGGCAGAGAGGCCCGGTGGGGCATGAACCCCGGGGCTTAGCGCCCGGGGCCCCCAGTGTCGCCCCGGCACACTTGGCAGGTGGCCGCTGGTCGGCTCCCTCCTGTGCCGCACAGGCCAGCCACCTGCTCTCGCTGTGTGTCCTCCCCCCCAGCACGCACCGACCTCTCTTGTCCCCTCCATCCCACGCACACACACTCCCACGCCCAGATAGGCGCTCGCACCTGTTCACACGCACGTGCCGGCACGTATGCGCACTCATACACTCTGACACATATGTTCTCGTGTGCGCACGCTTTTACAGAAGCCCTCGCGGACACACTTCCGCACATACTCCCTCACACGCACACACACACATATGTCCTAATATGCACACACCCACAGACACTCTTGGCTTTTTGAGAGAGAGAGAGAGAGAGAGAAAACACAAGTGGGGGGAGGGAGAGGGAGAAGCAGACTGCCCACGGAGCAGGGAGCCCGAGCACCCACACACACTCTTACACAAGTCCTCCCTAACACGTTGTCACACATACTCCCTTCCGCACACGTCCCCCACTCACAGACATGTCCTCACATATACGCATGCTCACACACACATGCCCTCTAGTCCCCGCCGAGCTCCCACACTCACACAGGCTCACACATCCTCTCACTCTCACTCGTACACATGTCCGCACATACACACAAAGCCCCATACATTCGTATACTCACACACTTGCCTCCTCACACAGCCGCATGCTCACACACTGTCGCACATGCACACACACTCACATGTACGCCCTCATCCCCACACGCATCCCCTCACACACATGCTCACCCCCCCACGGAAGTCCTCGCACACGCTCTCTCCCACCACACACCCCGTACGCCCTCCCGCTCACCTGCTCCAGCAAGCACTCCCCGCGCCGGCACCTGCGGCCGTGCTGGGGCACACAGGTGAATCCGGGTGTCCACCTGCGTGTTCCTGGGAGCCGAGGACGCCAGCCGATGCAGAGGCCTGGGTGGGGAATGTGGCTGTCACACAGACCTGAGAAGGGAAGGCCGGCTCCCGAGGGTTCTTTTTGTTTTTTAAAACACCTGGAGAGCTTTTCAAAAGGACACACGTCTTTGAACCAGCCTCTAGAAGTCACCGCAAGGTCGTGTGTCTCTCAAGCAGCCGGGGACACCTCCATTCAGTGTCCCAGCCAGTCAGTCCATCGGCTGCTCTCAGGGCTGACCGAGCACCTGCTAAGAACCCAGGTGTCCGGAACACACACAAGCTTGAACAAGAACAGGCCAGCAGAGAGACTCAAGCAGAGGACGGCAGCGCGGCCCAAGAGCTGATGGGACGGAGGCGTCTGTGGGCGCATTGGGGAGCGGTCCGTCCCCTGAGCAGGGCTTCCGGTAGCCGTAGTCCCTGCAGGTCTGCGCAGGGGGAGGCAGACACGCAGTGAATGAGAGTCTGTAGGTCTGGCGTGGGGCCCGAGAACTTGCATTTCTTACGCATTCCCTGAAGGAGAGGAAGGCTGACAGGAGTCTCACTGGGCTAAGATCAAGGTGTCTGCAGAGGCGTGTTCCTTCTGGAGGCTCTCGAGGAGAATCCATTCCTCACCTTTTCCAGCATCTAGAGGCCGCCTGCGCTCCTCGGGTCATGCCCACGTCACTCCAGCCTCTGTATTGTCACATCTCTCCTGCCCTCCTGTCTTCCCCTTCCCTGTGTAAGACTCTTGTGATTCGATTAGACCCACCTGGATTATCTAGGACAACCTCTTCATTTCCAGATCCTTATTCCAATCACATCAGCGTTCCCTTTTTCCTTGGAAGGTAATGTATTCACAGGTTCTGGGGATTGGAACGTGGACACGAGGAGGCCATTATTCAGCAGCTACGCAGTGGAGGTCAGGACCAAGGAGTAATGGCGGCTCGGCCACTGCCCTAAGGCGTTCACAGCCACCATCTGGAATTTTCACTGCAGCTCCCATGTAGTAGATTCCAGAAGGACTCGTTTTATGGCTGAGGAACCGAACTTGGAGAGGTGAAGTGCGTTGCCCAAGGTCATGCCGCTAGGAAGCGGTGGAGCTGGGACTGGAGCCCAGGGCTCTCTGGGCCCAGAGCCCATGTTCTTGACCGCTACGCTGCACTCTACGGCCTGGGTAGTGCCGTCCAGGCTGGTGGAAAAGCCAAATGTCCAAAGCAGAAGAAACCCTCCTGTCTCCTTCTTCTCCCTGCTTCCCCACCTCACCTTCACCAGGCCCCGCTTCCCACAAGCGGCGCTGGCTGCCGTCTCCTCTCTGCTTCCTTCCTGCCGGGTGACCAGCTAATGGCCTTTCCGTCCCCTTCGGCCGCTGGGGCCCAGAACCTTTCCCATCTGCCCAGCTTCTAGATGTCCCTCGGCAGAAGGAGATCAAGGCCTTCCAAGACCAGCGCGGGCTCTTGGAGGGCTGGTGCCTGTCCTTCGGCCTCAGGGAAAGGGACAGAGAGAGCCTAGAAGACTGGGGCCTCTGGGGGACCCCTGTGCAGGTGGCCTCAGGTGACCGGAGATGTTTCACTCCGACCTCCCCCGTCCGCCCAAGCTGGTGATGTCTTGGGGGGGAGGGTAGTCAGTCAGCCCACGTGTCCATCCGTTTTCTGGTTGGTACGTTCGGCAAGGAGCGGGCAGCTTCCTGGCCCTGCCTAGTTGTGAGACCTTGGAGAAGGTATCTAACTTCCTTGTGAACCTCATTTTCTTCAACCGTAAAATGGGGAGAAAAAGAGAAACCACCAAAGAAATAATACCCGCAAACTGCTTAGTAAATGGTAAGAAATGGGATACTGAATCATTACTCCAATTACTGTTCTACCAGCAGCTTCTGCCGTGGCCACTGGGCTGCGTGGGGAGGAGGGAGTGCTGAAACCGTTCGCAGAAGCTCCCGGCTGTGGGAGCTTTGGGCCCTGCCTCTGCACGCTCCTCTGCCCAGGCCCGACTTCTTCCTGCATCACCCACAAGCCGTCTGGCCCGTCACCCCGATTCTCCTCCTTCCCTTGCCCTAGCCCCAAACTGGCACGCAAAAGTGGACCTAAGGGGAGGGGCCCCTGGGGCACACAAGCAAGTGTGTGTGTGTGTGTGTGTGTGTGTGTGTGCGCGCGTGTAGGGGGAAAGGGTACCCAGGTTCCAGCCAAGGGGAGGTGCTGGCCTAACTGGAGCCCAAACCTGGCCACCAGCCCCCAGTTGGGGATCTTCTGGGCTCAAATTCACAAAGGGGCTCTGGGTTCAAATCTCCATGTGGCCACCCGATCTCTGATTACAGTCTCTGATTTATATCCCACTACTTCCCAAAAAGACTTAAAGTGGCTGCTAATAGACTCATGCCCATCAAAGCCACTAAAGGTGGAGGAAGAGAAATTCAAGATGTAAAACTATAGCAAGACAGTTATTGTCCTTGAACATCAAGTTCAGGTCTGAGTTTCCTGGTAAGCAACGCCCAGGAGGGAAGAAGGATGGAGTATATGCATCTCAGTGTCTCAATGTCACTTCCACAGGGCAGCCGACCTTTCCTTGGGGTGACCTAACAGAGACTTTGAACAACCCATGGATACTATCCCATGGGAGACATGGGCAGAAACTTTGGCGGTGCGCTCCAGGGAGGAAAAAGGTGTGTGCCTGGTGGGGTGAGAGCACCAGGCTAATTCAGTTCAGATCTGGGTTTCTTCTCTCCATCTGGAGCAAGACTGAACAACCCAAGGAGGACTGGAGGGGAAGGTGAGTCCCTTACCTCATCGCCCTTGACTGCCACCCACCTTAGCTGCGCTGATGATGACAGATGGGGACTTGGATTCCAACCATTAGGCTAAATTCTTTGAGAACTCAGCAGGTATCCCTAGGAAGAGTAAACCATGACACCTCTGCATCCTTTGTACTCAGTCGTGGTCTTGAATCTTGAGTGGGAGCTAGGAGATGTGAGGGGAGGGCCAGGAAGCTGCTATAAGAAATCCAGATCTCAGCCTGGGATCCAACAATGGGGAAATGGTAAGCTTTGGGTTTATTATGTGTTCAAACCAAATGGTGACCTCCCAGAATCCCTCTGGTCTCAGGATTGTGGGAGAAACACGTATCTCCCTGTTGCCGAATTTATCAGCTTAACCCAGGGTGCTTCTCGAGGGCAGGGCCTCGGTCTTATTCTTATAGCTGCGATATCAAATTACCATAAACTTAGTGGCTTCAAATGACAGATATTTATTCCCTCGGAAGTTCTGGTGGCTTCCAGCCTTCCTTGGCTTGTGGTCACATCACTCCAATCTCTGCCTCGGTCTTCACATGGCCTCACTTTCTGCCTGCGTGTCATAAAATCTCTCTAAGACTATGTGTGATGGCATTAGAGCCCACCTGGATCATCCAGGTCAGTCTCTCCAGCTCAAGGTCCTTAACCTAATTTATTTAGCCTCCCACACTCCTCAAGTACCTAGTCCGGGGCCCAGCCCACCGGAGGTGTTCAAAAAGATGCTTATGGGGTGGCTGAATGAACTACACTTTGAACTTAATTGTTTCCTTGTCCCATGTTGGGGAAAGAAGCCATTACAGTCAGTTGTGGTCTATAGCGGGTAGAGACAGGAGTTCAAGGTCAAGAGTACCAGGCTGGCTGGGCTCCTTCCCATAAGTCAATCACCCTCTCTGGACTTTGGTTTCTGCCACGGTAAAATCAGATTTGTAATCCCCTGTCCAACCCTGCCTGCTTCTGGCAGTGAGTACAATGACCCCGTGAGGTAGAATGTCTGATGTTACACAGATAAATGTCAAGAACTGTTAAAAGTATTGTTATAGAATTTAAACAGAGGAAGACGGGAGAAGGCAAGTTCAATTCAAAGGGTTGCATCTCTCATGCTGGAACTCAGGTCTAGGTTTTAGCCGTGCTCTCTTGAGCCTCTTCTGCTGCCCTGGGTTCAAGGGCCAGAGCGAGAGGCCGCTCTGGAACCCCGATCTGTCGCTGGCCGTGGCTCTGCTTCCGCTAACATGTGAGCTGAAGCCCGGGAAGCTGTGCCACTCCGTCGTGGCACAGAGATGGGGAGGGGCTGCCCAGGGAGCCCAGACGCGCAGCTCCCGAGTCAGGGCACCTTCCTCGAGCGCTGGCCGCAGCTGGGGGCGGTGGGCCCTGCAGAGGAAGAAATGCGGCAGTGAAGTGACGTCAGCGAGTTTCGCTCCCGGGGCCTCTCTGCGAGCCCCAGTACGGGAGCCCTTTCTGCAAACCGGGGTAGAAACGCACAGTTGGGCTGTGCGAGCCTCGCGGAGAGAAGGCACACGCTGTCCTCCCAGCACGGCACAGAGAGAAGCCACCGAGTCCTTTAGAGCCGAGGCAGAAGCAGACGCGCTCAGGCTTCCCGGTCCCCCTGTTCATAGTGGTTTTCCCATCGAGGATGCACTGGCTCGGGAGTGGCTCGGCTGCCCGGGTACCAGGGGCCATCCGTCAGTTGCCTTTCGGTCCTGCAAGTGTCCTTTGTGCGCCATCACCAAGCAGGTGGGGGAGTGGGACGGAGGGAGTGCCAAGTCCAGAGCCTCAGGACTGCAAAGGACCCCAGAGGTTCGGCTCAAGCCCCGAAGGGCATCCAGGGATGAGAAATAGCCAATGAAGACAAGCAGGCCAGAAAAGAAGCTGAGAAGTGGGAAAGAAGGGCACGCAGGACAGAAAAGGCACCTGCCTCAGGGGCTGGAGCCAAAGCTTCTGGTCTTCACTCTGCCACTGACCAGTCCTGGATCCTTGGCTAATCGCTTCCCCTCACTGGCCCTCGCTTTCCCCCTCTGAACATGAGGGGGTGGCAGTAGATCCATTGGTTCATTCACTGGTTGGCCACATGTGCATTGAGCACCTACTGTATCCCATGCTTATTCCGGGCACTGGGAGCAGAGGATCTCGGGGAAAGAGAGGAGAAAAAACGCCTCAGCGTGGTAGCGCCAGGAGGCAAGGCTGCAGCAGAGCATTATGAAGATCCAACAACTGAGCTGAGTTGTGAAGGCAGAGTAAGAGTGTGGAGTGAGGAAAGAGCCAAGGACAAAAAAGGGTGAATGGTGCCATTTGTGTGTGTGTGTGTGTGTGTGTGTGTGTGTGTGTGTGTGTGTGTGTGGCAAAATACACAAAACGTAGGGGACATATGGCTGGCTCAGTCAGTGGAGCATCAGACTTTTGGTCTCAAGGTTGTGAGTTCAAGCCCCATGTTGGGTGTAAAGATTACCTACAAATAAAAATCTTAGGGGCACCTGCGTGGCTCAGTTGGTAAAGCATCTGCCTTCGGCTCAGGTCATGATCCCAGGGTCCTGGGATGGAGCCCTGCATCGGGCTCTCTGCTCAGTGGGGAGCCTGCTTCTCCCTCCGCCTGCCATTCCCCTTGCTTGTGTCCTTTCTCTCCTTCTCTCATGCTCTGACAAATAAATAAATAAAATCTTAGAAAAAAATAAAATCTTAAAAAATTTTAAAAAATACAAAGCGTAAAATTAACCATTTTAAAGCGTACAATTTAGGGACATTTAGTACATTCACAGTGTTGTGCAACCAATAGCCCTATAAAATTCTAGTACCTTGGGTGCCTGGGTGGCTCAGTCGTTTAAATGTCTGCCTTCAGCTCAGGTCATGATCTCAGGGTCCTGCAATTGAGCCCCACATCAGGCTCCCTGCTGAGTGGGGTGTCTACTTCTCCTTCTCCCTCTCCTTCTGTACTCTCTCTCTCTCTCAAAAATAAATAAAATCTTTAAAAAAAATTCTGGAACCTTTTCATCCTGCCAAAAGGAGACCCTGCACCTATTAAACAGCCATTCCCATTCCCCTGTGCCTCCACCACCGCCCCCCCCCCTCCCCCCGGCAAACACTAATCAGCTTTCTGTCCCTGTGGACTTGCCTATCTTGGACCTTCCTATCAGTGGAATCGTAGAGTATGTGGTCTTTTGTGTCTGACTTCTTCCACCGTGTAGCGTGGATTACTACTCGGTCCTGGGTCCTGTGGCAGCACCTCTCGACCTTCCCGCCTGCCCCTGAAAGAGGGGGCTGATTTCTCCACACCCTCACCGACACGGGCTGTTAGGATGTTGACTTGTAAGGGGCAGGCTAGGGAGGGGGAGTCTGAGAGAGCGGGAGGAGCAGCGAAGAAGGGCGTGCTGGCTGCGGGGGGCCAGTTAGCGAGCTGTTTCAGGGCCCCGGGCTGGGCCAGGGTGTGGTCATGGTCATGGTCGGAGATGAGCAAGTGGAGAGTGTGTGTAGATTCAGAGGGCCAGGCAGGGTCCAGGAAGGTCACTGTGGGGCAGTAGGTAGGGGCGAGGGTGGGGGATGGGGTTCCAGGGCGGTGGGCCCTGCATGATGTAATTTGAGCTGGCGTGCGCTCCGTTTCTGCTGGGGCTTTGGAGCATGTGCTGAAGGCCCAGAGGCCCGGCTGGCCTGACAGTTTGTTGGAAGAGAGAGACTGTCCAGAGCCAGCCACGGGGAAAACCCGGAGCGGTGCTGGGACTGTCCCCACCATTGAAATGACAGGTCCCTGTCTCTAGGGGGAGAAAGCCCAGGGCTCGGCTCAGTGCCTGGCTAACGTGTTTGGATGAACGGAGAGGGAGACAGAGTTCCTCACGGGTTCTCAGGGGTCCATTTGCGCAAGATCCCGTGAGGTTTCTGGGGTGGCTAGCAAGGCTCAGGGGCAGGTGGCGGCGGCAGCTGCTGGGGCCGCGGGCAGCCAGGGGTCTCAGGAGACCAGAGGCAGTCAGGCCAAGTGGTTGAAAGGTCACTCCGGGCCTCGTCCTCCTGCTCCCTTTTCCTTGGCCTCATCGCCCCTCCCCCGCTTGCCATAAGGCCCGTGGTAAGGGTAAAGTCCGGCCACAGCCCTTGACCATGGCTGAGCACCAAGTCCTGAGCCCAGCTGGCAGGGCCCACGCCTGACCTCAGCAGCAGGGCCTGGAGCAGGCGGGGGCCCAGTATGCCTGGTGAGTGGTGACAGATTGGACTGGCATGCTGGGGGAATCCCAGGTCACTGGGGTCTCCGGATGCCCTGCCCCTCCCCCCAGCTGGGCTGACTTTTTATAGGGACCTGGGAGAGGCTGGGCTTCAAGATCTGAAAGGAGGAGGGAGAATGCAAGGTGGGCAGGGAGCCAGGACGGGGAGGTGTGGAAGGGGCAAAGTGGGAGGTGGCAAAGGTGTCGGGATGATCCTGCTGTGCTGCTGCTTCTCCAGAAAGCACGCCACCTTTCCAAGGCCTTTCTCACCTACTCCCACCACTGAGCCAGCCTCCAGTACCTGCCTGTCCCCGGTTGGGACCCCTGGGGCCTGGCCCCTTCCTCCAGTGGCCTCCCTGCGGATATCCTAGGGGAGTCCTGCTGGGATAAGCAGCCTCTAGCCCTTTCTTCTGTAGGGCTGTTCCCTTTGCCCTCCCCTCCCTCCTTTTCCTCCCCCTCCCTCCCCTCCTCCTCTTGTATTCCCCTCCCCCACCTTCCTCTAGTTTCCTTTCCTTTTCTCCCCCTGCCCCTATTTCTCTCCATCCCCATGCACTCTCCCTTGAGCCTTCAGCCTTTCTTCTCCTTCCATTCTTTGCTGCCAGCCCAGGGAACATGCCACCTCCCTCCATTGCCAGGTGGGGGAGGAGGAGGCTGGGCCTGAGTCTCCCTGCCTTCCTTAGGGGGAGGGAGGACAGAGGATGGAGGGGAGGTAGAGGCAGGGAGGAGCCCCTGTCCAGGCCTCAGGAAGCCTGGTGCCAGCTGTGGGGTGGGAGAGGTGAAGCGGGAATGGAACTTCCCAGTGGGATCGTGTCTACAGCCCCTTGTCCACCCGCCACGATCCCCTCCTACACACGCCTGGTGGTCCCAGAACTGCTCCTGAGTGCCCAAGGAAGGAAGGAATGGGTGATGGCAAGGCTGCTGGGTCCTGTGGACATTTTCTAGGTACTTGGCTTCTTTCTGCTGGACCACTTGTGATGGTGGTGGTGCTGGTGGGAAATGCTACGTGGTGGCTGCCGGGAGTCCCCTTGGCCATTTGCAAGCAAGTCCCCACATCGAGGAGGGGCACATGTATGTCTTAACTGAATGAGCCACTCAGGCACCCCTAGGGCACCTGTATGTCTTAAGACAATCTTTATGGGGGGCGTGTGTGTGTGTGTGCGCGCGCGCGTGTGTGTGTGTGCATGTGTGTGTGTGTGCGTGTGTGTGCGTGCGTGTGAACAAATGAAGAACACTGAGCAGGCATTCGGGACTTGACTGCCAGTGTGACTGTGGTCAAGTCCCTGACCCCTTTGGGTGTCATTTGCTTCCACTGTGAAATCTTTTGGCCTGGGTGGCCTCTGGGGTTCCTTTGAGCCCTGGCACTCAGCCAATTATAAGCCACCGTCCCATCCTCTCCAGACTTCCAATCTTGGTTGGCTAACTGCAAGGTGGCGTGGCCTCTGAACCCACATGCCGGCCTTCCCTGTAGAGTGGTTTTCCAAGGATGGTCCCTGGGCCAGCAGCAGCAGCAACTGGGAGTTTATCAGAAATACAAATCCTGGGGCGCCTGGGTGGCTCAGCGGGTTAAGCCTCTGCCTTCGGCTCAGGTCATGATCTCAGGGTCCTGGGACCGAGCCCCGCATCGGGGTCTCTGCTTGGCGAGGAGCCTGCTTTCCCCTCTCTCTCTGCCTGCCTCTCTGCCTACTTGTGATCTTTCTCTCTCTCTGTCAAATAAATAAATAAACAAATCTTTAAAAAAAAAAAAGAAATACAAATTCTGGGGCGCTTGGAGGGCTCAGTTGGTCAAGCGTCTGTCTGTCTGCCTTCAGCTCCGGTCATGATCCCAGGATACTGGGATGGAACTCAGTGTTGGGCTCCCTGCTCAGTGGGGGGGTCTGCTTGCCCCTCCCTCTCCCCCTGCTCGTGCTGTGCTCTCTCTCTCTCTCAAATAAAGAAAATCTTTAAAAATTTTTTTAAAAAATTAAAAAAATAAAAGAAATACAAATCTTTAGGCCCCACTCCAGACTCACTAACTCAGAAACTCTGGGGGTGGGCCAAAGAATCTGGGTTTTAACAAGTCCTCTGGGTGATTCTAGTATCCCCCGAAGTCTGAGAACCTCTGTGCCAAATTGTTTGTACCAGCGGAGGGAGCAGGAGAACAGTTCATCCCAAATAGTGGGCAGGGCACCGTCCCTGGGGGTTGATATTCGGGTTTTTTTTTTTTTAAGATTTTATTTATTCATTTATCAGAGAGAGAGAGCACACACAAGCAGAGGGAACCGCAGGCAGAGGGAGAAGCAGGCTCCCCACTCAGCAAGGAGCCTGACACGGGGCTCGATCCCAGGACCCTGGGATTAGGGCCTGAGCCGAAGGCAGGCGCTTAACCGACTGAGCCACCCAGGTGTCCCTGGGGGTTGATATTCAGTCAGAGATGCATGCTCATGCGTGGCCCATGTTGCACATGTATATATATATATGTGTGCATGCACACGTGTGCATGTGCACACATGCGTGTGCACGCGCACACACACAGAGGCACTTATTCTGTTCGCACAACAGTCCCTGATCAGTCCACCCGTCTGTTGGCAGCCTTGCTTCAGATAGATTTGACTAGAGAGAGATGACGAATTTCTTTCCATGAAGGACACCACAGATAGTTAACAGACAGATGACAGATGGGGAGAAGATATTTGCTGTTTAAAGCCAACAAGGGACTAATGGATAAAATATACAAGAAAGTTCTGCAAACCAACAAGAAAAAGACCGAACAGGAAAATGAGCAAAGCATATGAATAGGCAATTCCCAGAAGGAGAAACCCAAAAGGCTAGCAAGTAAGTATGCAAAGAAACACTGAGATTCGTTAGTAATCAGAGAAATGCAAATTACAACAATGAGATAGGATACACACATGTCAGATTGGCAAAAAGCAGCTATATGATGCCAAGCGTTGGCTAGGGTAAAGAGAGAGGGGAACCATTGTGTGTTGCTGGTGGGAGTCCACACCAACGCAGCAATCCCTCTTCTGGGCACACCCCCGATGGATTCTCCTGCGAGCCCACAAAGGGGACTCTTAGCTTCCTGTGGCTGTGCTGTAAGAAAGCATCATAAACTGGGTGGCTCGAACAGCAGAAATTTGTTTTCTCATAGTTCTGGAGGCCAGAAGTCCAAGATCAGTGTCACCGGGCTGAAATTGAGCTGTCAGCAGGACCCACGCCCTCCAAAGACTCTACAAGAAGATCCTTCCTTGCCTCTTCCAGCTTCCGATGGCTCCAGGTGTCCACTGCTATCTTCAAAGCCAACATCTTCTCCTCTCGTTCCGTTGTGCCTTTGCATTGCCTTCTCTGTGTGTGACATCTCCCTTGCCTCCCTTTTATAAGAATATATTTGTACTGGCTGAATACTGTCTCCCCAAAATTCCCATCCTCCCCCAGAACCTCATAAAGTGACCTTATTAGGAAACAGGATCTTTGCAGATGGAATTAGTTAAGATGAGGTCCTATTGGAGGAGGAGAGACCCTTCATCTAATGGCTGATGTCCTTATAAAAAGAGGAAAAGATACGGGGAAGCCCAGGGAAGGCCACGTGAGGACACAGAGACTGGACTCGTGTGGCCACAAGCCAAGGAAGCCTTGAGCCACCAGAAGCTGGAAGAGCCTTTGGAGGGAGTGTGCCCTGCGGACAGCTTGATTTTGGACCTCTGGCCTCCAGAATCATGAAAAAGGAAATTTGCATTGTTTGAAGCCACCCAGTTTGTGGTACTTTGTTACGGCAGTCCCAGGAAACTCCTATGACGTGTGATGACACTTCAGGCCCACTCACACAATCTAGGATAATCTCTTCATCTCAAGATCCTGAACTTCATCACATCTGCCAAGGCCCATTGTCCACGTTAGGTAACATGCGCGGGTTCCAGGGAATAGGACGTGGGGTGGTCAGGGGCCATTCTGCAGCCCAAGGAGCTCAGCGTGCAGTGCTCGTGCTACCGGAGCATTGGAGGCAAGCAGGGGAAAGGAGAAGCAACGTGTGCTTACAAGAAAGCAACTCGGAAATGCACGGCAGCGCACAGACCTCGCACACACGAGGCTGAGTGGAAAAGCACCCAGGAAGAAACAGAACAAGTTCTCCAGGACAATACCACTGGTGTTTATTGAAACACACACACACACACACACACACACACACACACACACTACCCCTACACATTTGCCAAAGCACACACGGGGGGGAGGGGAACTGGAGCAGAAAACGGGCATCACGCAGAGTGGATGGATGGATGGGTTGACCCAGCCAGAGAGGAACGTCACGCCCCAGGGATGGTGACGCCATGAGTTGAGGAACGTCATTACCTGAAAGCCACAAGAAAGCAAGAAGAGGAAAAAGTCCCAGCCCCAGACGGGTGGTTTCCGGAGCCGGCGGCAGCCAGTGAGCTTCGTCCTTTCCTTCCTTTCGGGAAGGGACGAACCATGTGGCCTCCAGAGTGGAGGGAGGACGCCCTCCTTAGCAATACCGAGGAACAAAGAAAGCCACACGAATGCCATTTGCTGTGGCCTGACAGTTGTCTTCCGTCTGTGCTGAGGGCAGCTGACATCGTTGGCTTACCCACCGGTCTTGGTTCAGACCGCTCGTGCTTTTGTTCACTCTTGGAACACGCCCTGCCCCCCTTTTCCCAGGTGCAGTACTTCTAATGCCACTTGACCAAGTAGCGGGAGTGCGAAATAGAACGAGGCCCGTGGCCCTGGAAACAGTCGTATAAATGATCGCGAATTCTGAACGAGTTTGGAAAATGGTCAGCCGTTTTGACCCCTGGGGAAGGGGGCTGGATCTTGTTTGCCTCTTTCCCTTCGGGTTTCTCTGGAGTCCCTGCAAAGTTCCCCTTGAAAATGCCATCCTTCCTGGCTATGTTTGGGAGGAAAGAGAACCTGACTCTTAAGGTTTTGTCTATTAGTACCAAGGCCAGAGGGAAAAGGAGAGTAATATTTTATTGTAACCTTTTCTTTATCCCCCACGAAAGCCTTTTAGCAGAACCGATCTTCAATATTTGTGACTCCAACAACAGGAAAACTCTGAGTGTGGTACTCAGCTGCGTTCTTGTCTAGGTTCTTGTGATCCGCTTAAGGATTCATATTTTCAGGTACACCAACAGCTGCCTGATTTTATTACTCATTCCTGTCCACCTCCTCACCCCTGTTTTACAGGCATACAGGGGAGATGACGTTTCCAAACACAGGTACGGAATCAAGCAGGGGTATTTCATCTCTGAAGATGCTTTAATAGTCTGCTCAAGGTCTGTGCTTTTCGGGAACAAATATTTCATCAGAGCCTTGCCACACTTGATGCGGTCCACACTCCTCGTTCAAAACTGAAACTGTTGTTAAAAACAAAGCTTGTCTAGAGACTCCAAGGTATTCTTAGATATTTGCTTGGGAGATGGGGATTTACTCCAACCAGGAGAGAGAAGATGAGAGAGCAGGCAGAGGTGGCCTGCGTTCTTTCCTCCTTATAAACATTCCTTGCCTCCCACCAAAAGAGGCCTTCAGCCAACCACTCAGCCCCCCCAAACCTCAACCTACCCATCGTAGAATGGAACAAGATGCGGGTTCCCGCGCTCTGTTGGTGGAAGCTTCTAGGAGGTGCTTCGGGAGCCACCATGGAGATAGGAGGAGACTCAGCAGGCGGGGATCCTGCCCCCTCTTGTTCAACCATTGCCCCTCTACTTTCATCTGTGGCATATGGTTTCATTTGAAAAGGCATTGATTTGGCTGCTGAAAATGTGTGGAAGCCATCGGACTAGATGAACTCTAAGGGCCCCCTACCAAATGACCATGAACCAGGTGGCTGGAAACAACAATTTATTCTGTCCTGGCTCTGAGGGCCGGGGGTCCAAAATCAGTCTCCCTGGCCTGAAATCAAGGCGCTCTGAGGGAGAATTCCTTCCTTGTCTCTTCCAGCCTCTGGTGGCTGCTGACATCCCTTGGCCTGTGGCTGAATCATTGCAGTCTTCAAAACCTGCATCTTTAAATCTCTCTGCTCTGTCTTCACATTGCCTTCTTTTCTGTGTGTCTACCCTTCCCTGCCCCTCTCTTTTAAGGATACATGCGGCTGCATTAGGGCCCACCACGTGCCTTTTGAACAGTAAGATTCTGGATTATGCCCCCCTCACCCAGTTCCCATCCTAGTAGCTTTCTTCTCTACGTTCCCACGTCTTAAAGAACCCAAAAGTACAGCGATATTTTTTCATTCAGCTCAGGAATAGGGAACCAAACTTCACTGTTCATCCTGAAAGAGCATAGATTTGAGAGCCCCACCTGACTCCTGATGTGCGTACTTCTATAAAAGCCTAATGGGACTTATGAGATGGTTTCGCTTTGGAGAGCCTTGCTGCCAGGAGAAGCAGTGTGCCGTGTGCAGCTGCCGGACGAAGCCACGAATAGCACCAGGGCTGCTCCCCGGGCACAGTTTGCGACCACAGTCCTAGAACCTGTCTCCCTGCTTAGGCTCTTCCCTCTGCCCTGTGACCGGGCAGCCTGCGTGCCCTCTGACGACACGGAGAACATCTGCAAAGCCTCACAGTACTGTCCTCCGGAATCTTTCTGAAATCTATTTTGTTGCAAAGATAGTTCCCCCTCCCACCAACTTATATTCTATTTTTTCTGGTCATAAAAGTAATTTCTGATCAGTGCCAAAAAGTATAAAGACACAGAATAAAAGATCACCCATAATTCCGCCTTTCCGGAACAATCACATTTGTCGAGGGCTTTCTATGTGCTTCATACTTTCTACCCTGCAGTCCTCGCCACCCACCCCGTGAGGAGGGTATTCTCAGACCCATTTTACCAATGAGGAAACCGAGGCGTGGAGAGGTTCAGCAGTCAGCTCAAGGGCCCTCAGCTAGGAAGGGACAGAGTTGAGACTTGAACCCAAGTACTTTTGACTCCAAAGCCCATGCTCTTGACCTCTGCACCCACCACGCCCCTTCAGTACAATTTTGTATTCAAGGCTGTCAAAAGAATATGACAACAAGATTCGATGCTCCCCAGAACGTAACCGTGCTAGGACACAGCCCCACCAGGGGGCATTCTTGCAAGAATGAATCCCTGCCAGGACTGACTTACACTCCGTTCTGCTCAAAGTCTCATTCTGTGAGGCTGCTGTATGATTCAGGAGTTCTGGAGGGGAAGTTCAGTTGGCAGGGTGCTCATCTTGGCTTGGGGAAAGCGAGATTTCATCAGCAGGGTCTGATGAAATGGGGAGTGTCTGTCCCCATCCCCAAACCTTTGGAGGGGGCACCGTGTGGTATATTCCAAGGGCCAAGTCATTCACCCAGGACAATAGGAATGGTGGTTTTGCAGGAGTAAGGGATAGGTCACGTGCACTTCCATCAGCCATCTACATCCATTTCCTTGTCCAGAGAATTATGTGCCTCCTGTTCCTTTGGTGCAGTAAAAACGTGACCCACTTCCCTTTCCACAGCTTTGGAAGCTCCCACTTTGGTGGGAGAGGTAGGCAGTTTAGTGCAGTGGGCAGAGCTCGGGGCAGTGAGCCACGGGCCCTCGGTTCCAGGCCCAGGTCTGCCATTAACACCCATGTGACCTTGAGCCAGCTCCTGGCTCTCTCTGGGACTACTTAGCTCCCCATCTAGAAAAGGCAAAATTCACATGAGATGCTAACGGCCCTTTCACCTGTAAAGGTTTATGATTTATAGAGTGTCAACACTGGCCTGCTAAGAGGTGATTTGAAAATTCGTCATAAATATTTAAATTAGCTAGCAACATATGCTGAGCTCATCACATAATCACGAGCCAGACCGGGGAGCAAGATCTAGGAGAGAGAGGGTGATGCATAATTTGACACTCACTTGTCTCTAGATCCCCCAATCAAGGGATCCAGAAACTGGTTTTCTGTGTGATCCCTGGCTTATCATCATCATTATCATCACCCAGCTCTTAGATGAAAGGCAGGAAGCGGCAGGGGACATTTCCCAGAGGGCACTGCGGTGGCCGCGGAGGCAGCAGCAGCCGCTTCTAGGTCGCTGAGCCTATTACCAAACAATGCTGGTCCTCATCTTTCAACACCCGCAAGCCACTTCAATTCCATTCAAATTTGACTCCCAGATCTGAGTGGGGACTAAACCCTTTGCAGGGCCGCGGGCCCTCTAGAGAGCTATGGGGGGAGGTTCTGACCCCACGGGCGCCCCAGGCCCAGTGGAAGAGCCAGGCGGTACGGAACCAGCTGGAACACTCGGGGCATTCTGACTCTTACGAAAAGTGTGGCCATGCTAGGGTGTGGGGGGGGGGGGGGGGGATTGGGGTTGGGGTGCTAGTGGCAGGACCCCGGCTGGAACTGGGTCTTGAAGGGTCTTTACGTGGTTTTATCTGAAGGTTATAGAGTCAGGAAAGGATTTTAAACGGAGCAGTGAGAAGATGGAAATACACATTTATAAAGAATTCCTCGGTTCACTGGCCTGACAAGCAGATGATATGAGACAGGACCATGACTCAGTAGTGGTAGGTGGGCGGAAGCATCCAGGTTTGGAAGATATTAAGGGGATCTAATTGACAGGATCTGAGGACAGCAGGGATGTGGAAGATGAGGGAGAGAGGGAGCCAGGCAGGATGCTGGGGGGATGGTGGTGCCACTCTCTGGGGATGCCTATGGGGGGAGAGGCCAAGGTTGGGGAGCGTGGTTTGGGACACAATGGCGCAAGGCCCTGGAGGGTCACTCATCTGATGACTTCAGCAATTGCCCACAGGCCTTTTGACCCTGGCTGCCCTTCTCTGTGTGGCTGTAGGCAGGCAGAAGAATCCCGGATGGTCATTGACACGGGAAATGCCCTCCGTGGATCCGCCCTCTCTGTTTGCCCACTGATAACAACCGGGCTGTGAAGCCGCTGACGGACGCCGGGAGGCAGGAGACGTTGGTTCTAGTCCCAATTTTACCTCCAATGGCCTGGTGCCCTCCAGGCAAAAACATTTGCTTTTTCTGGGCTTCAAGGTTTCCAAAATATGCCCAAATATCTCACAGGAGCTTTGTGGGGCACAGGTTAGATGGTAGCTATGCAAGCACCAGGTAAACTGTTAAGAAGCAAAACACAAAGTAGCATTATTATTGTCATGTTCTCTGATCAGACTTAGGCCATTTGTAGTTTATGTTTACCGTCCCTTATCCTTGTCATTGTATCTGATTGTCCTTTTCTCTGACAACCAGTGAGTCGTGCAGGCCAGGTACAAACATATCCCAAAGTAAGAGGAAAACTGAGATGATCATCTAGATAAAATCATGTAGGGAGAAAAAAAGGCTTTTACTTGAAATATCTCAAGGCAGGCTGATCTGAGAGTCGCATCATATTTAAAAAGCTGTCCAGAAAAATCTGAAAAGACTGTCCAGCGAAGGAGAGCTGTTTACAAAGACGAGCATACTTTTTCCACTTCACTGCAGGTGAAGATCGTAGAACCAAAGCACCTTCATCCACTCCTTCAGCCGGTGTTCACCGGGGAACAGGGAAAGGGGGACCGCCGCCCTGGGAGCTTATGTTCCAGAGGCCTAAGTGTGATTCGATACTCGTGCAACTCCCTGACTGTGCAGAAGGGGAAACTGAGGACCAGTGCGGCTCCGAGGATTTGTCCAGGGGTTTTCCGAGGTCCCCTGAAGTTGTGAAAGCAGAGAGCACAGCCCCTGCCTGCACCCCTAGGCTGCTAGTCCCCTTTTGGTACGTCTGTTGGTTTGGATTTGGAAAGGCAAAGCTCTTTGCCCAATACTTCATGAAGCCATATTACACATTCGTTCTACCGTGGGCAAAACCCTCCCAGCAAACCTCGTGTCGGGCCTCAGGCTGGGCGCCTTGGACGTGGAGCCATCTCAAGATGAATGGGGCTCAGTCCTTACTCCCGAGGGACCACGCAGGCCATCATGACAATTTCAGTTCTAGGGCCCTCGGCGCTCCCCACCCGGGACCAGGTACATAAGACCAGGACCCCACCAGGGGTTTCTGCGGTGGAAGTTTATTGAGGGAGGGCTAGTGAGGATGTGGGGGCATGCATTCAGAGGGGTCCAACTGGCCTTGATTCAACAGCTCAGATCACACGCAGCCCAGAGAGAGCTGGTTTGCTGGGGAAGACGTTGGGGTTGTGCTCCGACTGCTGCTCTTCTGCACCGTCTCAAGAACTCAGAGCGAAATCTAAGGGAACCATTGTAACAGCGAGCCCTTCTCAGGCACTCATTTTGGGTCAGGCATTGCTCTAAGTGCTTCACATGATGTGGGTACTATCACTAGCCTCATCTTGCAAATGGGAAAACCAACATACAGAGGGCTGAGGTTGTTTGCCCAAGTCACACGGGGGCAAGTGGCAGAGTGCAGACTCCGGGCCCAGCAGAGTGGCTCTGGCTCTTCCCCCAGTGCCCAACCGAAAAGCACTATTTGGGCTATGGGGCTCCCTTTATAAGCCAAAGTCCCAGTTCATCCCCAAACTCAACCCACCCTCCCACCAGTTCCCCAGCGGAACCCAAAGGGGAGTGCCCTCGGCCTTCTCTAGAAGTGACGTACATACAGAGGGACTCCCCTGGCTGGTGGATGAAGTCCTCTGTGCAGTTGGCATTCGTCCTCGAATTTTCGCATCATTCCTCTGCAACCAGAGAGGAGGTGTGCCCCCCGCACCGGGCATCCGATAACACAGGCAGGCCTTCAGTTTCTCAGGGATTCATTCCTCCACCTAGCATTTCGGAGTGTTTCCTGGACCCCGGGCCCCGCGCTAGCTGGGCAGAAACCCAGTTGAGACAGACATTTAACAGCGATCACCCAAACAGTGGCCAAGTGATGGCTGGAAGAAGGGCCACAAAGGAGACCAGAGGGAGAAAGGAAAGTGTGACTGGGGGACCTCAGGAGCCTCTGGGGTGGGGATGGGGGACAGTGCGGGTAACCCGGCTGAGATCTCCAGGGTGGGTAGGACTCCCTTGGGCCCCAGAAGGGGGACAGGGTCCAGGCAGCAGAACAGCAGGCACACATACATGCACACTCCTGGCCCAGGGAGGAAACTGGCATTAAGGGTGAAGGGCAGGCAAGGGAGGAAAGGCTGTGTGTGTGTGTGTGTGTGTGTGTGTGTGCAGGGGCAGGGGGAGGGAATTCCGTCCTCACTGCAGTGGGAAGAGAGGCCACTGGTGGGCTGACAAGAAGGTCAGATTTACAGTTTGAAAAAAGATCACGCTTGCTAGCGGCTGGACTTGGGATGGGAGGTGGGTGGGGCACAGATCCACCTACATTTCCCCACCCTCACTGCCAAGATCCCAAATCCAGGCCCACGGCCGCTCTCTGCCTCTGGCCCCCTCGGGCCCATCCTCCTCAGCGACAGGGGCTGCTTTCTCAGACAGAGCTTTGATTGGGTCGCTGTGTGCTCAAAATCCTGCAGTGGCTCCCCACTGCCTAGGGCCTGTGAGAACCTACAGATGACAATGTCTGCCGGGACGACCTCTTACTGCGGCCCTCCCTGACCACTCTAGCCTTCGGGTTCTCCCACCAGTTCACCACACACTTCCACATCTCTGTTGGTTCTGCTTTCCCCATAGCCTGGGGTAATTTGCTCCTTCTCTGCCCATGGAAACCTCACTAACCCTCGGTGCCCAGCACAAAGTGACCTCCTTACTCAGAAAGCCTTGCCAGGGGCGCCTGGGCAACTGACTCTTGATTTCGGCTCAGGTCATGATCTCAGGGTTGTGGGAATCCGTGCTTAGCAGGGAGTCTGCTTGAGGATTCTCTCTCCCTCTCCCTCTGCCCCTCCCCCCACTAGCTCTCTCTCTCTCTCTCTCTCAAATAAATAAATAAATAAATAAATCTTAAAAAAAAAAAAAAAAAAAAAAAAAAAAAAAGCCTTGCCAGACTTGGCTCCACCAGCTATCAGAATAAAGCCTTCCTCTTGGCCTTTATTTCATCCTAGACTCCATTTAGACCTGTTGGTTGTCTACTCTCCAGATTGCAAGTTGCTTGAGGACAGGGACTTTGATTTAAGAATGTGAGGAGGTCCTTTTGCCCTGGGGCTTACCTAGAGCATCAAGGTCAATTGAAAATGCATTCATTGGTTAACAAATTTGAATGGCGTGGCTGCTCTGTGGCCCCTACTGGGGAAACGACACAGAATAGAACACAGGTCCCCGTCCTCATGTGGCCACTGTCAGGTGGGGAGCCCATCCATTCGTAAGATAACTGTTGTGGGTTTTGATTTTCAATTAAGTAGTCAGGGAAGGTGGCATTAGAGCAAAGACCTAAAAGGTGAGGGCGAGAGCCTTGCAAGTTTCTGGGAGAAGGGCGTCCCAGGCAGAGGAAGGAGCTAGCGGTAAGGTCCTGGGGTGACTACTCCTGAGTGCAGTGGGGGCAGGGTGAGGGGAGAATTGAGAGAGTCAGAGGTGCGTGTGGTGGGCTGGTGTAAGCCCCGAGGGACACTGGAAAGAGTGAGGGGACAAGGTGCCGCTGCGAGGTCCTGAGCAGAGGAAGAGCGAGGCCTAACGTGGCAGGACCCCTCCAGCTGCTGTAGTGAGAAGAGCCCGAAGGAAGTTGAAAGGGTGAGGACAAGTGTCAGTCAGGACAAGTGCCATCCTCGCCAGAATCAGGTTCTTTCATCATCCGGTGGGTCTGTTTCTAAAATTCTCTTACCGTGATACTGCTGCACGCAGAGGACCACCTTTCAGGTTGGTTTGGTTTGGTTTGGCCGGGGAGTAGGTAGTGAGTGAAGATAGGAAAATCATTCCCTTTGTGAAGCCTCACCGGCAATCCTAAGAACGTTGATGCCCTAAGGGACCCCGGGGACCAGTTCCTGTTTCGCGTTCTCACGATGGGAAACCGAGGCCCAGAAAGAGGGACCCGGGAGCATTTAAAAAAGAGCAACTCCGGCTCCCCTTCTCCCCACCGCAGGAATTCCTTCGGATCAGGTGGAGAGAAACAGCTCGTACCTTTCCCCCAAGAGGGGGTGCTGGCCCATTAGCTGCTCAGTGAGTCAGAGCCGGCCCCTGCACCACTCGAGGGCCGAGGGCCTTTCTGGACGCCGCGCGGCGTCGGCGGGGGCGGGGAGGCGGGAGCCGCCGCGGGCGACCTGCGGACAGCTACCCCGCGGGGCGCGGCCGAGTGCGGGGCGGGTGCGGCCACCCCGGAGCCCCGGGCCCCGAGCGCGCTGGAGGGCAAGGCCCCTTCGCGGCACGTCCGTCTCGGCTCGTGGGGGCGAGGGCTGCGTTCCCACGACGCGGCGGGCGGGGAGGGAGCTGTCGGCCACCCTGCGGTTGCTGCCCCACTCGCCGCCTCCAGGGTCGCGGTCCACGCGCTCGCTCCCGCCGCCGGGGCCGGAGCGGCCCGGGCCCCGCGCTCTGCGGGGAGGGCGAGACCCTGGCCACGCCGGCAGGAGACGCGCACACGCCCGCGCTGCGGCCCCGGAGGCCCGGGCGGCCCGACCTGAGTGTGGCCTCGCGACCGGACAGCGCGCGCAGGCCGGCCCCACGCGCCGGGTTCCCCGCGGGCCTCTCGCGCGGCCCTTCCGAGCCCGGAGTCCCAGCTCGCCAGTGGCCGGCGCACCCCACGGTGGAGCTGAGCTATTAAGGGGGGGCCAGAAGCCCAGCCCTGGCTCAGCCACTGACTCCTGTGGGCCCCCCACCCCCGCGTCGGGAGGAGGCTGGGTTAGCGGTCCCCGAAGGTCCTTTCCAGCCGTGCACCTTTACAAACCTGTAAGAGCCGTAGACCCGAACCACCTCTGAGAACATTTTCCTCCCTCT
The DNA here is from genome assembly GCA_028534135.1 of Potos flavus. NCBI lineage: Eukaryota > Metazoa > Chordata > Mammalia > Carnivora > Procyonidae > Potos > Potos flavus. The sequence continues at coordinate 3,216,860 of CM052901.1, read as the reverse complement.
GGGGGAAAAAGTCCCGTTGGAATGCAATTTCCACCGAGGAGCAGAGGGGGAGGGGAGCGGGGAGGCTCCGGGCCTTGAACCAGGTCAGGTGGGGGTGAGCAGGGTAGGGCAAGGGCCCCAGGGAAGGCCTGGGAGCCGGCCTAAAGAATCCCTGCTTGTGGAGATCTGAATTACAAAAGGCTCTTAGATCCCTACTGAAAGGGTAGGCCTCACTGTGGGATCTTCACGGCAGCACCCTTAACAGAGTTTAAAGGATTCGAAAACTCCACCCCACCCCAAATCCACTCTGGCTGCATTTCCATGGGTTCTTAAAAGGAGGCTGCCCTGTTTGCGCCTCAGGGATGTCACCTTTAAGCCCTAGGCATCCCCATGAACTCCTGGGGGCGGGGTGGCAGGGGAGGGGAGGGGTAAAGAAGGTAGGAGACTGGGGTTTCCTGTTTGTTGTTGAATGACGAGGACTCCCTTTAATCTTTTGGGGGTCTTGAACCGACAGGAACTGAAAAAACCTCTTTGATCAGCGTTTGCCACACTTTTCCCTATTTCCTGTTTACTTTCAATGTTTTCCTAACCTCTCCAGGTAGCCAAGCAGCTTAGGGGATTCTGGTTGGAGGTTCCCCTCTGCGGGTGGGCTTGGCCTGGTGCTGGGCCTCAGAGATGATTGATGTGGTTAAAGTACTTTCCAGTGGGGCCAGGGCAGAGGCCCAGAGTACCGTCCGTCACCTTGACCAGTCAAGGTGACTTGACCCCCAAGTCCCCGGGCACTGGACTTTGCTGCAGACGGTGGAGGCAGGCTGCCTTGGGGCCCCTGAGTTCAGGCCATGCCCAGGCATCCCTGACTTTCTGTCACTTTTTTCACTTTCCAGACTAGTCTTTAGCTCTCCCCGAGTGGCCTTTTACCGGTGACTGGCAGACCACCTTCAGAGGCGTCTGACCAGCATCGCCTCCCTCACGGGCAGACTGCACGGTGGCTAGGGTGGACAGGTGGGTCGAGCCACCTTTGATCAAGGACACTGAGGCTGGGAGAGGTGAGGTGACATAGCCGAGGCAGACCCAAAGTCAGTGACAGAGACCAAAGCCACAACCTTGCCGCTGCCTCCTAGCCCCACCGTCATGTCACCTCAGCCCCTTTCTGAACATGGAACTGAGTTATGAGTTTCTGCTGAGGGAGGAACCCGCTAGGCCACAACCTGTGTTCAGGCGCACTGCCACAGACGGGCAGGACTGAGGAGAAAGACAGACTGTGAGGGACAGATGGAGGAATTGGGGAGATTGGGCCTGAAGGGGACACGGAGAGTTGGGGTGATATGTGCATTTGTTGGGGGAGTGGAAGGAGCGGGGAACCGTGGCAACCGTCTTCAGATCTCTGACGCGCTCGGCCATGTCATAATCGTGTTCTGTGAGGTTCTGATGATAGTGACCACAGGATTCAGCTTCAGGACAAGTGCTTCAGCCTGATGGAAGGAGGAGCCTTCTCAGGAGCTGAGATGGAAAGTCTTCCTTCGAAGAATAAGAGAAAACCTTTCGTCATCCGAAGTAAGTCCGCAGCGATTGAAGGCCAATGGGCGGGGCTGCGGCAGGGGTGGGGAAGGATGGGTCTTGAGGGAGGTGTCTGGACACCCCTTACTGTCTCTTCTACATGGGGGATGCTCTTACTTCCCTGGTTTGGCCTTCAAGCTGCTGTCTTTGGGGATGCCCTTGATGTGCCCGGGTGTGAGTGTGTATATGTGTGCTGCTTGTGAGTTGCCTGTACTTGTAAATGTGAACCTCACCATCCACTCAGGGGCCCCCCAAGTAGTGCCTTGTGGGCTCTGAAGGTTGACACTCTGGTCCACCCCCTTGGTGCCTGCCAGCTGCTAAGCACAGCTTCCCAGTGTGCCCAGGACGCCAGGCAGTGGGTGGACCAGGAGGAGACCCCCGTCCCACCTGAGACCCCAACTCACATCTTGGGCCTAGAAAGGCCTGACGACATCGAGAGGCTAGGGTACTTTGGCAGAGGGGAGATAGAGGTCAGATCACACGTGGAGATCCGGCTTGGGGGGGGGGGGGATGGCCTGGGCAGGTCGGAGCCTGAGAACCTCGTCGTGGAAGAAGCTGGAGGTGTTTGCCTGGAGAAGAGACCTGGCCTGCCATGAAATCCTGAAGGGTAAGGAACTGTACTGTGTGCAGGGTGGTGACCCCAAGGCTCACAGATTACCTGAGATGGAAGAGACCACCCAAAAGGGAGGTGGTAAGCTCCCTATGAGTGGAGGTATGCAAGCAGAAGGTAGGCAGCCACTCAGGGCAGAGGATTGGACCGGAGGGCCTTAAGATGTTCGCGTTCCTGAGAGTCTTTAAATTGGGGACACGGGTAAGTGACCACATACTTGTCAGCTCTTGGCAAAAGCAGAACTACCCTGCTCTTTGGTCTCAGTTGGATCCCTGATGCCGGAAGCCTAGCAGTGCAAGCTGAAGGGGTTCAGGCCTTCCCAGGAGGCTCAGAGGAGTTGGCGAGAGCTGGGAGGGGTCGGGAGGAAGGTGCCTTGTGAGGTCGGTTCCCTTGCACACTTCAAACTCAGCCAAGTTCCTGGAAACGGCATTGGAAAACTCATCTGCTGGGTCTCTTTTCTAAATATGGGAATTATAAATAGCTGGATATGTTGGTCCTTAAAGTGCTTTAGAAAGGGAACTTCCTAGAGAAAAACTCATGATTCTTCTTCCATTATTTTCTCCCAATTTCAGTCCTTAAAATGTGCCCCCTTTTCTCATCCTTCCCTTTTCTTCCATTCTTTCCGGGAAGCTTGTCGTACCTCAAAGAGGGAAGGGCCCTTATATTTTCCAACGAGACTGATACTAGCATTT
>CM052901.1:3181560-3213922 GCA_028534135.1 Potos flavus | reverse complement strand
CCCCCCCCCCCCCCCCCCCCCCCCCCCCCCCCCGCTAAAGAAGTGACTTGCTCAAGGCCGCATCACCAGCCAGTGGCTAAGCCAAGGCGGAGTCAAAGCCCATTCATTCATAACAAGAACTTTTATTCTTCAGCAAGGTCTGTGTCAGGAGACACAGACTCAGTCCGGGCCCGGACTGAGGCAGTTAAGAGGGGGGACTCCCTGCCCACAAAACTACAGTGTCTCACAATTTCTCTGCTTTTTGCCAAACTCCGTTTTCCTTCTGTAGCCCGTCTAGCTTGCCCTTTCCGTAAATGCAAGCACAAATCGAATTTCTGGCAATTAGTGCACAGAGCCTAGCCGAGCGCGATCCGCAGGAGCACAGTCAGGTCCCCTTCGGGCGGGGCAGCAGGGCCCAAGCGCCTAAATCCCGAGGTCTCGGCGAGCGAACTGTCTTCCACCCGCAATGAGGAGCCAGCGAGCTGAGGCCGGGCCCCTGCTGCGGAGCTGCGCCGGAACTGGGTAGAGGTGGAGGACCGTCGACCCTCGCTGGTCGGTCCCCGGAGGTTTTCCCGGTCTGAGGGGCTGCCTGGGGACCCGGCACCAGGGGCCGGGGCCAGGGACGCCCAGGCTGCGGCGCGGCGGCAGCAGAGAGGGCAGCGCAGCTGGGCTCGACCTCGTCTTCCACGCCAGAGGCCGAGGCCGCCAGGAATGGCGGGGCCACCTCTCCAAAGTCCTTTGAGATCCTAGCTCGGTTCGGGAGGGGGTGGGGGTGTGTGGGAAAGCGAGAATATTATTATCCCTCTGTTTTGCCTCGGCAGCCAGCGCCGGCGGGTTGTTCTGTTTGAATGAATGATCCCAGCGGCCGCGCCCAATGGGCGCCCGCGCCTGTTTAATATGCATGAGGCCCGCGGCCAATGGCCGGGCGAGGAGGCTGTTTTAAACGGCGGAGCCCGCTGGCCAATCAGGCGGCTCTCGTGGAGGCAGCTAGCGCGAGGCTGGGGAGCGCTGAGCCGCGCGTCGTGCCCTGCGCTGCCCAGACTAGCGAACAATACAGGTACGTTTCGCACCGCCCGCGCCCGCCGCCGCCGCCACTGTCGCCGCCGCCGCCGCCGCCGCCGCGGCGCCCGCACAACTTTCCGGCCCGCGCCGCCGCGAGCGCGCCCCGCCGCCGCCTCCCCCTGCCAGTCGTCCCCGCGCCCTTCCCTCCCCTTCTCCTTCCCTCTTGCTAGGTGGCCGGGAGGGAAGAAGCAATTCAGGTGTTGCAACTTTTCAATGCTTCATCCTCAGCTCCCCGCAGTCGGGGCTGAGCCCCCTTCGGGGAGCCGCCCTCGGCCGCCGCCCTCCTCCCCGCCCCCCAGGGCAGCGGCCGAGAGGCCGAGGCCCCCAGAGGCCAGATGTTGGGGCAGCTGCGGCGGCGGCGGCGCGAGCCCAGGGGCGGCTGCGGGCTGCGGGCTGCGGGCTCCCGCGGCGCGCGTCCCGGCGCAGGGCGGCGGCGGCACTGGGAAGGGGGCCGGGTGCTTCCCGGCCCGGGACGGACTCGGCGAGGGGCGGGCGGCCGGTGCCCGTCGGGGGCTGCGGCGCGGGCAAACTTCGCTCCCGGGCTCGGCCGGGCGCCGCGCGGGCCCTCGGGCTGCACTGCTGCTTCTGCATTAACATGGCCGTCGCGGGAGCGCCCGGCGGCCCGGGGAGGGGGGTGCGCGGGCCGGCCGCCCCCCGCTCGTCGCCTGCCCGCCGGCCGCCGCCACCACCGCCGCCGCCGCCGCCGCCGCCGCCGCCGCCGCGGCCGCGACCGCCGCTAACATGGCTGGCGCGGTGCGGGGCTCCCGGCAAGGGGAGGACGGGCGCGCGGGGCGCCCGGGCGGGCTCTGGCCTTGGCCCCCGGCGCCCGCGGCCCCGGACTGGCGGCGTGGAGGGCCGGGGGCGCCGCCGCGGGCCCCGGCGCGGCCGAGCGTCATGGCTGCACGGGCGCCTTTGTTATCCCGAGGAGTGCGCCCCGCGCCGGCGGTGGGGGGGGGTCCGGCCCGCGGCCCCCGCCGCCCTGCGCCCCCGGGCGGCCCGGGCGGGGCGAGGCGGGGTGAGGTGGGGGCCGGCGAGCGGGCGGCGGCCGCGGCGGCGGCGGCGGGGCCCGGACCGCTTTGTTCGCCGCCGCCGCCTGCGCCGGCCGCGCGCGGATCAGCCATTTTAGCGAGCGGGGCTCCGAGGCACGGCGGGCGCCGCCGTCGCCGCTGCCGCTGCCGGCCGGGCTCCGCGCCCTCGGCGCGCCGCTGCCACCGCCGCCGCCGGCCCCGCGCGCCGCCCGGGGGTGGCAGCGGGGGATTTCAGGGGCAGTTTCTTTCATCAGGAGGCTTTTGACAAAATGGAAGGTGAATTATGGGTGTCCGGGTGACCCAGCACGGGGCCCGGCCCGGCTGCCCGCTGCCAGCCCCGGGCTCCCCTGCGCCCCGTGCCGCCCCACCCGCGCAGCCACTGCGGGGCCCTAACGCAGCCCCTCCGTCGGCCCCTGAAAAGGGGAGCGCTTTAGTTTTACATGATGACCTTGGGTGTGGGAAAAGGAAAAGATGGCGGGAAGCTGGGGGGTGGGACAGGGACGATGACACGCCACAGCTGCATTTTTATTTGGAAACTTTGGAGAAAGTATTCCTGGCTGGACATGCGTTCCGCTTTACAGATGAGCAAGACTAGCCCTTTTGGCATCCCCTCCCCCTTCAGATAATGACAAAGTGACAGATTTGAACTCATAGTACAGAGATAGCTGCTCACTTGCCAGATCACCTTTCTCGCAAAAGCCATTTTTATAAGCCGAAATGCATCAACAATAGTGAAATTTGAAATGTTCCCTATTTACAGTCCTCCCGCTTTGATCTGTGTTTAGCAGCAGTGACGGGATTTTTGTCTGTACCGGAGCAGTTAAACAGTTGACAGCTTGGGTCTCAAGCTTCTGTCATCCGCCTGCACCCCTACAAATGTGTCCTCCCCGCGCCCTTCCCACTTTGTGGTTGTAGTTTCCAAAACGTAGTGGCTCTGAGTCGGAATGTAGCGCTGAGCCACCCCACTTGGGTCGGTTCCATTTGGAGAACTTGATCGCTCTGGCTCTCGCTCTCGGAGAAGTAACTCGCAAACCAGCGCGCTTCATGCTGGTCAAAAGTTAAATGACAAGCGACAGTGAAGCTGATTTCCTCCCCACTCTGTCTTCAGCTGCCAGTGGCATCAGGCATGGGGGGGGGGGCTGCTTCCGAACGGTGACCTTAATTTGGATTTTGCCCTGCCTTTGGTGTATCTTGTAGATCAGTTCTAGTCATTGTATTTGTTTTTCTTTGTCTCTCTCCCTTCATCCATCACAGTCAGGATGGCTAAAGGTGATCCCAAGAAACCAAAGGGCAAGATGTCTGCTTATGCCTTCTTTGTGCAGACGTGCAGAGAGGAACATAAGAAGAAAAACCCAGAGGTCCCTGTCAATTTTGCAGAATTTTCCAAGAAGTGCTCTGAGAGGTGGAAGGTACTTTTCTTTTGTGTCCTTCAAGCTAGCCTTAGTTGGATTGCACACATAGGGTTACTCGCCTTCTGAGTAGCCCCAGGTGGCTCTCTTCTTCCTCCTGGGTTCCTACTGCCTGCCTTTAGAATTGTGTGTGTGCTTTTATTTTTTTTAAAGCTGGACAAGGGTTTTCAGTCCTGCTCACTGCACCGAGGAATTTAACAGGTCCTGTTCTTTGCAGACCATGTCTGGGAAAGAGAAGTCTAAATTTGATGAAATGGCAAAGGCAGATAAAGTGCGCTATGATCGGGAAATGAAGGATTATGGACCAGCTAAGGGAGGCAAGAAGAAGAAGGACCCTAATGCCCCCAAAAGGCCACCGTAAGTGACTGTAGGGTTCAGGATAACAGTTAAGAGCTTTCCTTCTACTTGAAGGATTTTTAAGAGGACAGGTTACCTAAAAATGTCAAGATAACCCCGCAGTGCCTTCTGTACTTACAGCTTTGAGATGCTGTGCCAGGGAAGTCCGACGTTAAGGCTGAGGTATTGGTGAGCTGTGTGCTTGTGGCGGTTGCCAGTTGGCCTTTCCGTTGGGAGGGAGGCACCCCAGTTCTGGCCGTCAGGGTCCTTAGGTGTGTTTTCTCCCCCTTCTCCAGTAACTGAGAGACCGAGAAAATACAGTGTATTTCTGGAGCATCTTAAACTCTGTAGAACCTACAAGTTTGTAACATTGTGTACAGTATCACACCTTTCTCCACTTTAGGGAGGAGTCATAGTGGTAGGAAGTAAGTACGTGAGGAACAGGGGATTTTAGCTTAAGCTCGTATTTTTGCAGGCTCTCCTCTAATTTATACAATTCTCTCCCCGAAGGTCTGGATTCTTCCTGTTTTGTTCAGAATTCCGCCCCAAGATCAAATCTACAAACCCTGGCATCTCCATTGGAGATGTGGCAAAGAAGCTGGGGGAGATGTGGAATAACTTAAGTGACAGTGAAAAGCAACCTTACAACAATAAGGCAGCGAAGCTGAAGGAGAAGTACGAGAAGGTGAGGCGGGCCCAGGTGTGCCCAGGCTGCACTAGGTTGCACGGGCGAGCAGTCAGCCGCCCCGGGCATGGGCGGGTTGGGAGTGCGAGGCTGCTTTGCTGGGCTGAGGAGTGAGCCTAGCGTGCCAGGGCCCATCTTCTGGCAAGATCGACCGCAACTGCTGGTGTTCAGGCTTCTCTGTAGCATTTTGTCTTTGGGACAACAGCAGGCAGGCTTAAAAAGTTTGCTCACGTGGGATGCCATGGGAAGAGAGTTTGACAGTCCTATTAAACACCCCTTAACTTTGAAATCCCAGCGGCCGAGAACCAAATTTGTGTGTATCTGGAAACAAATCCTTCAAATAGCAGCCCTGTCTCACGCACTTGTTTTCAGTTCTGAGGTGAGGACAGCACGTTTCTAGCCCTTGCTAATACAGCTGCGGGAGAGCTTGTCTGTTCATTCGGAATGTGTCCCGTTCCTTCCAGGATGTCGCTGACTATAAGTCTAAAGGAAAGTTTGATGGCGCGAAGGGTCCCGCCAAAGTTGCCCGGAAAAAGGTGGAAGAGGAAGATGAAGAAGACGAGGAAGAAGAGGAGGAGGAGGAGGAGGAGGAGGAGGATGAATAAAAGAAACTGTTGATCTGTCTCCTTGTGAATACCTTAGAGTAGGGAGCGCCGTCATTGACATTGACACCCCTCTTATCCGAGGTGTGTCTGTTGCCCTCGTTAGGTTTAATCACACAATTGGGTCATGGTCATATTGTAGTTTCTCAAAGTGCTCTAGAAATTGTCAGTGGTTTACATGAAGTGGCCATGGGTGTCCGGAGCACCCGGAAACTGTATCAAAGTTGTACATATTTCCAAACATTTTTAAAATGAAAAGGCTCTCGTGTTCTCCTCACTCTGTGCACTTTGCTGTTGGTGTGACAAGGCATTGAAAGATGTTCCTGGCATTTTCTTTTTTTAATTTGTAAGGTGGTGTTAACTATATGGTTATTGACTAGAGATCCTGAGTTCTCAACTGTACATATCTATAGTTTGTAAAAAGAACAAAACAACCGAGACAAACTCTTGATGCTCCTTGCTCGGCGTTGAGGCTGTGGGGGAAGATGCCTTTCGGAGGGGCTGTAGCTCAGGGCGTGCACTGTGAGGCTGGACCTGTGGACACTGCAGTGGGCATCCATTTAGCTTCAGGTTGTCTTGTTTCTGTATATAGTGACCTAGCATTCTGCTGCCATTCTTAGCTGTGGAGAAGGGGGGGTCAGCTGGCATGAGAAGTGTTTGGATCCTTTTTAGTTAAGTGCGGTAGTTTTAAACTGTTTGTTTTTAAACAAACCGTAGAACTCTTCATTGTCAGCAAAGCGAAGAGCCACTGCATCAATGAAAGTTCAAGAACCTTCTGTACTAAACACGATTTGCAACGTTCTGTTATTTTTTTGTATGTTTAGAATGCTGAAATGTTTTTGAAGTTAAATAAACAGTATTACGTTTTTAAAACTGTTCTCTATTATAACAGTCTAAATTTCCGACTCACAGCAGTCTTAGCTGACAACCCACTCTGTATTTGGCGACTAGCCTCCCTGCACATCTGGTATCTTCTCTTAAGGTGGCCAGCTTGCTTAGGATAGAGCTGAAGAGGCTATTCGAAGGTACTGCGTGATTTTGTTGGTGTCTGGGTGGCATTACGATAAAGTCTGAACCGCTGAATGGAGAAGCCAGGATAACTTGACCCAGGCAAGGAGGTGCAGAAAGGTGGGCGGTTAGGATTGAGGCTGACTCCTATGTAGGTTCATTATTTTTATTTTTATTTTTTGCCTCCTGCCACCGCCCTCCCCCCAACCCCCTAATGCTGAGGGGCCAGATTCACTGCTAAATAGCAAAAGCATCCTGAGGGTATGGCGAACCAACCGGCCAGGCTTTTTCTTTTTCCCTGACCGGTTGGTTCGCCTCCTGGACCCCAGTGAGGGGGAGGGTGGTGGGGTCGGGAACAGTATCCATTTGTTTCCCCACTGTTTCAAGAAAGCAAGCGCCCCCTGGACGGTGGCTGGGGGCCCTGTAGTGCAGGCAGGGTGACGGGGATCGATTGTTTCTAAGCCTTACACGCGCCGCACAAGAAATAGGATGGCCTGCCCACAATTCGAGCTCGTTGACTGCAAATGTAGGTGGTGGTTCAATGTTGTTATTTCATGGTGGTGGACGGCGTCCCGTTTTGTCCCAGTTGGGGAAGCGGGTGATGTGATGGCCACAGTGGCACGTGGTGGCATTAAAAATCCTTGCGAGGGCTGATCCGTCTTACCTGTGGGCAGTAACGAAGGGGACCGTGTTGTGGGCGAGTGTCCCCACTGCCCAGCATGAGTACTCTGCGGCGTGTGTGTGAGGCTGTGAAGCGCTCGAAGGGTTTTAGTTTCCTTACTCAGGAGAAAGCAGTTTTTTCTTAAAATTCACTATTTGCAAACTTGCATGTCTGCAGGCTGTGTCCTCCCCACCCTGTCAGGTCCTGGATGGGTATGTCACGGTCATGGTCACAGGCCCAATCTCTAATCGGTATTCATAGCCATGCCTTTTCACATCAGAACTGTTTGTCCTAAATGTGTTTTCAAGCTCTTCTACAAAACGACCACTAATTTGAAAACCGTTGGTCCTGAGTTCGCCCAGAGGCACTTGTTCCAGGACCGCCGCTTCACTTCAGCCATGCCCTTGTCACTCTCCTCCAGCTGCTACCCAGCATGCGATGTACCGGGCTGAGGTGGGGGAACTGGTCAACCTCATCGACTATGGAAGAGAAGCTCGACCTGTAGTCCCGGAGGAGAGCGAACTTGCCAAGTGGTGTCTATCTGGTTGTAGCACTTTCGTGCCCCCGCCTTTTGTGCTAAACAAGTGGGGGAGCTGCTTATGTGATCTTTGACTGTGCGGACAGAGTTCTAAAGAGATTCCAGTGAAGGCCACTTGGCCCACATTTTCACCCCAGCACAAGGCTGCTCCTCTTAATGGAATGATGCTCTGTAGCTTCTCTGAGGCGTTACAAGTGGCAGGGTGTCACCACCTAAGGCTTTGGCTCAGCTTGATTTCTGGGCCCAGAGTATGTGATCTCGCAATGCCAACCTGTTACTTATTTTCAAATCAAAAGGACAGTGCCTGCTTTCTCTAACCACGTCTCTCCCCACCCCCTCACCCCATTTTTGAGTGATGTTTTATCCTTTGGAAAGAACAAGGCTGTGATGTAGCAACTATTGTCTGTGTCTCCTGTGTCTGTTCTTGTCACAAATGTATTTGGGGACATTGGATGCATTCATTTTCTGTAATAAAGTTTCTTAATCAGTCTTCCCAAAAAGTAATCAGTGGGCTGTCTGCAATCTGTTTGAGATACTGAACCTCTGTGTTTTGGGTTGATTATAATCAAGGTTTTGGGAGTACAAGCTTTGCTCTAACCACAGGTCTGAACTGTTTAATGGAGAGATCCCATCAAAAAGGGCAAGTGTGAAGGATTCCAAAGCCCCCGGGTCAACCCTCCAGCCGGAGGGGCAGTGGGGGAGTCGGCCCAGGAGCCCTATGCCAGGATAAATATGCAATTTGCCGGATGCTAATGAGCAACCCCTCACGCTGTTCTGTATCTTGAGCCTCCTCCTAAGATTTTAGCTTAGAAAAGAAACCGGGATACAATAGCGATAAACTAATAAAAAAAAAACCCAAGCCCCACATCAATAGTTACGTAAAAAATATTTGATGAAATCCAACACCCTTTCATGATTAAAAAAAAACAACAACAACTGAAATACTCAGACAGCTGGGAATAGACGGGAACTTTCTCATCCTGATAAAGAGCACTTAGGAAAACCCACAGCTAATACACTCCGTGGAAGACTGAAAGCTTTCCCCCCGCCAAGTTCAGGAACAAGACAAGGGATGTCCACTTGTGCCGCTTGTATTTATCACTGTGTAAAAGTTCTAGCTGGGGCAATTAGGCAAGAAAAAACAAAAGCATCCAGACTGAATATGGAGGACTAAAGCTATGTCTTCACAGATGACATGATCTTCTGTATGACCAATCCTAAGGAATTTCCAGATAAAACAGAAGAAATGAATGAGTAAAATGGCAGGATACGAGATCAGTATACAAAAATGTGTTGTAGGGGCGCCTGAGTGGCTCAGCGGGTTAAAGCCTCTGCCTTCGGCTCAGGTCATGATCTCAGGGTCCTGGGATCGAGCCCCGCATCGGGCTCTCTGCTCAGCGGGGAGCCTGCTTCCTCCTCTCTCTCTGCCTGCCTCTCTGCCTACTTGTGATCTCTCTCTCTAATAAATAAATAAAATCTTTAAAAAAAATTTTAAAAATGTATTTCTATACATTAGCAATGAACAATTTGAAAATGAAACTAAACAATTCCATTTACAATAGCATCAAAATAAAATACTTAGTAATAATAAGTTTAATAAAAGAAGTGCAAAATCTGTATGGGGGAAAATATGGCACATTGTTGAAAGACATTAAATACCTAAATAAATGGAAAAACATCCCGTGTTCATGAGTTGGAAGACAAGATTGGTCACATAGCAATACTCCCGGAACTGGTCTATAAATTCATTGTAATCTCTCTTGCCTCTACTCCATCCCCAGACCTAGTATAGCTATAGACACATAGTTGGTGCTCAATATGCCTTCACTGAATAAATGTATGAATGAATACATGCATGAATGAATGAATGAATAGGGACAGATCAGGGGGCAGTTCAACAGGGGCAGACCTTGTAGGCCATCTTAAGAAGTCTGAACTTTCCCAAGGTCAAGGCAAGCATTTAAGAATTTTCATCTGTTCGTGTTTGGGGAGTGGTAGATGGTGATATGCTCAGATGTGTTTAGTAGTTTAAAATTACACTGGCATCTGTGAGAAGAATAGAAGACACAAGACATGGGAAGGGGCAAGAGTGGAAGCAGTGTTAGGATAAGTCAACTGCTACAAAGAGCAATCCTCAATTCTCTCTCTCTCTCTCTTTTTTCTGGGGGGGGAGAGAGTGCAAGAGTGGGGGAGGGGGGAGGGGAGGGGCAGAGAGCAACCCCCAATTAACACAATTCTTAATATTGTGACTTAACACAATAAAAGGTTTACATCTCACTGACATTATAGTTCCAATCAGATATTTGGCTGGCAGCTTTCCATATTGTGACTCAGGGATCCCGGCTCCTTCCATTTGTGGTGCCACATTTTCAATCCATGACCTCCATGTCACTGAAGAATAGGCTTTACGATAAGGCCTGGAAGTGGCATTCCATCCTTGTCACCCACATTCCATGGTTCCCAACTGAACTGCAAGGGCAGCTGGGAGATGTAGTCATTCTGTGTGCCCAGGGAGAAAATGAAATGGATTTGTGGACACACAGCATTGCTCTGCCATTGGGGAAGATGGGATAGGGGGTGGTTGGGGGAGTCTAGATGTGACGCTGAAGGCTTGTGCAAGAGTGGTGGTAATGGGGGTAGAAAAAAGAGTTGGATTCAGGAGAGATTTAGGATGGCTGGGACTCGCTGGCGGATTGGATGGGGGCACGAGGAAGAAGGAGGAGTTGAGAATGAGTCTACTATTCTCTCACTTGGGGCACTGGAAGGGTAGCAGAGTTTTTCAATAAGACAGAGCCCCTGAGGAGAAGCAGGTTGGAGAGGGAATCATCTCATGGCTTAGCAGTGTTCAGAAGGGGTAACAGGTCCGAGCTCACATTTCCCCACAAGGGAAAGTTTGTAACTTGGAATCACAGACCATTCATGCTGTCAGCCTGTCTTTCCATTTTGGGACTAGTCTGGAATTTGCATTTTTCAGGCTTTTTTTTTTTTTCTATCCATTTCCCTCCAGGGAAATCTCCAGCAGACACCCTGGTAAGATCTGTCTGCTATAGTATGATCTTACCAGAGTGTCAGAGCTAGAAATTTCCCTGGAGGGAAACTAAATCCCTCGGGCTAGAAGGGGGCTTCCCTCTTTCCACACTCACACTTCGAAATCTGTTTCTAAACTGGGAGCATTTGAGGAAAAGCTCAAAGAACCTTCCTATTGTTGGCTTCAGGCCACAGATGGTTTTTTCAATCCACAGAGGAAATGTGAGACGCACATTTTCCTAGGCTGTGTATTTTGTTCCAGGCCTGTGGTGGGTTTTTGTTTTAAAAGTCTTTTGGAAGCATGTCAGCGGTGATACTGTGGCAGTGTTGATTGCAACATTTGACAGTTCTCATTGCAAGATGTGTAGAACATATGATGCTTTTGTCCTCTGTCCAAGCCCTCAGTGGTTTACATGAAAAAGGGCTGATATTTTAGCGATGAAACATTAGCAGAAGGCTGAAATACGTCACTTAAAAATATTGGGCTAGCCATGATGTTTTTAATCCTCTTGTGCTGGAACTGCTTTTAACTTCTATATCAAGAAACCCTCTTCTGCATATATTTAATTTATGAAATAAAAGCAGCTGATCGAGTAGCATAATCCCCCAAGTTTCTACCCTGATTTAGATATTGGAGATCATGCTAAGACTAAGAGGCCACATGGGATTCTAGCGAGATCATCAAATACCTAGCTCAGTGCCTGGAATGCAGGAATTCCCCTTTGGGGTGCTGCTCACCCCCCTCCCCACTCCAGGAACAAGAAAGTCTGGGTTCTAGAGAGGCTAAGTGACTTCTCTTAGGTTATACAGAGAGTCAGTGGTGGATTCAGATGGATGTCTGCTGACTCCAAGAATCTGTGTGATTACCCACCATGCACATGGAGAATGCGTCCTAAGTACCAAGTATCCCGGGAGAAGCTGAGGATCTGGAAATCACGGCAGAGTTAAAACTGCTACAAAGTTAAATAATCCAGCAATTGAAATCCAGTAAGTGTGCTGATAGAAGTCAGCGGGGGGCTCCCAGGGAGTAAGGAGGAGGAGCAATTTTTTACAGTGTCCAATTAGGGAGGTCTTCTTGGAGGAGGGGATGCTTGAGCTCTTTGTTAAAGCAGACCTAGCTAAATGAGGAAGGATGGGAAGAGGAAATAGCACACACACACACACACACACACACACACAAAGCCCAGAGACAAGAAGCAATGTAGTGTGGACTGGGAAATCGCAAGCAGTCTGCTTGAATGGGAGGTATATTAGTTATGCGCTGCTACATAACGAGTTACCCCAAACTTCAGTGGCTTAAAATTTAACAGCATTTTTTATCTCACGGCTCTTTGGGTCAGGAATCCAGACCACTTGGCTGGATCCTCTGGTGCAAGGTCTTGGGTAGGGTAGCAGTCACCTCGAGTCTAGTCTGGAGGAGGACAGCTTCCAAGCTCACTCACATGATTCTAAGTAGTGGTTAGTTTCTTGTTAGTTTCTTGCCTGTCGGTTGCAAGCTGGCATCAGTTCATTGTCACATGGGCTTCTCCATCGGGCAGCTTACAACATGGAAGCATGGAAGCTTGATTCATTCAGGCCTAGCAAGCGAGAAGAGCCAGGGAGAGACTGTGTGTGAGCAACGGGGAGGGTCACAGTTCCTTTGGAACCTAATCTCAGAAGTGAAATCCCATCACCCTTAACACATTGGATTCATTAGAAACCAGTTGCTAGGTCCAGCCCTCACTCAAAGGGAGGAGCTTTACACAAGGGCATGAATAGCAGGAGGTGCAAATCAGCGAGAGCCATGTCCGAGAATTTCAGTCGTATCTAAATTTATAAAAAAAGGTGCTATTTTATATGCACCTTTTAAGGCTTATTTGTTTCACATAAAATCACATCATAAGGAGTGATGCACATTGGCTATGTTGCTTTAGTGCATTCATTTTAACTACTGTATTTCATCGTGCATATATATATACACATATATGCTATAGATTATTTATGTTCTCCCATGGATGGGTATTTAAATGTCCTGGGGCTGAGAATGGGGGATTGGGGGGAAATGGGGAATGATTGCTAATGGGTTTTGGGGGAGGGGTAACTAAACTGTTCAAAAATGAGATAGTGCTGATGGTTGCACAATTCTGTATGCTAAAAACAATCAAACTTGCACTGTAAATGGCTGAATTATAGGACATGTGCAGTATATCTCAATGAAGCTGTTGCAAAAACTCTATGAGGATAAATTTGAAAAAGTAGAGGGGGAAAAAGATGATTTGCTAGCAAAGTATAAACTAGCAATATCGACCCAAGAAAAACTAGGAAACTTAACGACAGAAATAATCACTAACAGATTATAAAGGAAATAAAAAAAAAAAGTCAGGTTGGCCAATAAGCATATGAAAAGATGCTCATTAGCCAACAGGGAAATGCAAGTTAAAACTACAAGGAGTACCACTGCGCACCCACCTGAATGGCTACAATAAAAAAAAGCAACACAGAATGGTGAGGCCACAGAGCAAGGAGGGCTTTCATACACCGGTAGGTCGGTTGTGAAAAGCTGTTTGGTAGTATTTATTAAAACTAAACATTTGCTAGATTTGAAGGTTGTTAAGAGAGTAGATCCTAAGAATTCTCTCCACAAGGAAAAACGCGTTTCCCCCCCTTTTGTGGTGTCTCTGTGACATGACGGATGTTAACTAAAGTCACTGTGGTCATCGTTTCACAATATATATAAGTCAAGTCACTAAGCTGCACACCTTCTACCCACTTCTACCCACTGCTGTATGCCAATTCTATTTAAATAAAACTGGGAAAGATATTAATTGTAAAAAAAAAACCAACACAACAGAACACGAGTCATTGGCATACCCTACAATGCAGTAATTCCACTCGATAGAAATGGTGCCAGACCCACGAGCCATGAATAAGATGTTCATAATGGCCCTATTTGTAACAGCCAGAAACTAGAGACAACACACGTGCTCATCAACAGAAAGAAGAGAAAATCAACTGTGGTATATTCATACGGTGGAATATTGTGCAATAACTAAAGGTAATGAGATCTAGGTATATACAACGACATGGGAGAATCTTGCAGACACAGTGTTGAATGAAAACACCCAGACACAAAAACAGTACATAGCGAATGATTCCATGTACACGAAGCTCAAAACAGGCAAAACTAATGGATAGTAATAGTGGATATTCCTAGAAGTTGGCTACTGACTGAGAAGGGTCATGAGGAGATCTTTTGGCCGGGGGCACAGGCAGGGGGCAGGAACACTCTGTGTCTTGATCTGAATGATGGATATATGGGTGCATACGTATATAAAAATGTATCTAGGTGTACAGTTAAGATTAGAAGACTTTCTACACTTTACTGTATGTTCATTATTCCTTATTTAAAAAGTTTTATATTTTCAACAAGGAAAAGCCTTTGTTCTGGACTTTGATTTCTGATCACTGAAGACTAGGTAACTTGAACCAACCCTCCAATGGAAAAAACTGGGCAAAATATTTTAAAATATCACTTTTTTTTTTTTTTTTGGTTTTTGTTGCAAGGTAAAAGATCACTTTAAAATCATCAATGAGCTAACTAGATAGTGAAATAGCATACCGAGCCAAGTTCTGGGAGACAGGAGGATCAGGAGAGGTGAGTCTGGTTCTTGGGACTGCGTTTGTCCTGGGTCGTTTGGGGTTGGCTGACCTAGAAGAAGCAGCTGGGGCCTTAGGACAAAGACTCACAGTCCAGACTCCACCGAGAGCATATATGAACACTTGATCTATGACAAATGTGTCGCTGTGCTAGGACAAATGTGTAACAGTGCTAAGACAATGAGAGATCCAAGTGAAAACATGAAATTAAAGGCCTGCCTGGCACCACACACAAAAACAAGTTCTGGGTGGATTGTAGACCTAAGGCTGAAAGGTAAAACAATAATATGTTTAGAAGACAGTACGGGAGAACGTCTTCCTAAAATAGGGTAGGGAAATACTTTGTGATGAAGACATACGAAACAACCACTAAGGATAGAAGACTGATACATTGCAATAGAATCAAGAAGTTCTGCTCATCAAAAGACATCATCATTGGGACACCTGGGTGGCTCAGTCGGTTAAGCGTCTGCCTTCGGCTCAGGTCATGATCCCAGGGTCCTGGGATCGAGTCCCGCATCAGGCTCCCAGCTCAGTGGGGTGTCTGCTTCTCCCTCTGCCTGCTGCTCCCCCTGCTTGTGCTTGCCCTCCCCCTCTCTCTCGCTGTCAAATAAATAAATAAAATCTTTAAAAAAAAAAAAGACATTATCATCAAAAGACACGAATAGGCAAATCATCAAGTGGGACCAGATACTTGCAACACATATAAGCACAAAGGGCTTGCATCCACAATATATAAAGAATGCCTACAAATTAATAAGAAAAAGTTAGACAAATGGGCAAGAGGTTTGAACAATTACTTCACAAAAGAGGATATCTTAATGGCCAATAAACGTGAAACGGTGCTCGATCTCATTAGTAATAATGAAAACGAAACTTCTAATCGCAGTGAGATACCATCAGAAACTAGTCAGATTGGCAGGCATGTGAGGGCCAGGAGACATAGTCAAATCAGCGCTGTTTGTAATGAGCACAAAGTGGAAACGACCCCAATTCACCTACCATTCGCGAAGTGGAAACAACCCAAATGACCATCTACAGCAGAATGGATAATTAATTTATGATATCTTCATACAGTGGAAATGAATGAACTTCAGATATCCACGGCAACATGGCTGAATCTCAGAGGCATTGTCTGCGTGAAAGAAGCAGCGCGATGTGATTTATGCAAAATTCATCAACAGGCGAAACTAAACTCTTTGTTTAGAGATGCGCGCAGAGATGGCTCAACTCTACAGAAAAGCAAGTAGGCCATACTCTAAAGTCAAAATAGCGTTTACCTCTGGTGGGGGATGAAGAAGGTGGTTACCATGAGATGTGTTATGAGCTGAGTTGATACGTTGAGGTCCTTACCCCTAGTACCTCAGAATGTGATCATATTTGGAAGTAGGGTCTTTAAGAGGTGGTTAAATTAAAATGAGGCCATTGGGTTGGGCCCTAATGCAATGTGACTGGTGTCCTTACAGTGAGAGGAGGTTAGGACACAGACACGCACAGAGGGGAGACCGTGTGAGGCCACAGGGAGAAGAAGACTGTCTACAAGCCAAAGAGAGAGGCCACAGAAGGAACTGAGCATGCTGACACCTTCACCTTGGACTTCCAGCCTCTAGCACTGTGAGGAAAGAAATTTCTGTTGTTTAAGGGTACTTTGTTACGGCATTTGGGAGGGCTTCTGGGTGCTTCCAATTTTTTATTTCTTGACTAGGATGATAACCGCATAGGAATTTTCTTTACCATAAATTGTCAGGTTGTATAGTCAAGCTTTCTTTATTCTTCTGTACATGTGTTATATTTCACCCTAAAACAGCAAATCAAAAAAAGAATGGCCTGGCCTGGGCAGGGAAAAAAGGTTTTGTTCTTGTGATATTCTCACACCTACCCTGTGAGAAACACTTGGAAAGGACTCTTTCCATTTTGTAAACAGCTTTATTGAGATGTACTTAGCACACCACACAATTCAGCCATTTAAAGTGTACAATTCAATGGATTTTCGTGTATTCACAGCGTCGTGCTCACTAGTTAATTTTAGAACATTTTCCTCACCTCTGAAAGAAACCCTGTACCGTTTAGCTATTATCCCCCATCCACGCCAGCCTCTAGAAACCACTAATTGACTCTCTGTCTCTATAGGCCTATTCTCTATAGGCCTATAGACATTTCATACAAATCGAATCATGTAATATGTGGTCTTTTATATCTGGCTTCCTTCACTTAGCATGTTTTCGGGGTGCACTGTGTTGCAGGACCCGCGCTTCAAGCCTGTTTGTGAACGAATGCGCAGCCCACTGTCTGTCCACTCACCAGGTGATGGATGTTCGGGCTGTTTGTGCTGTTCGCCTAACGTCAATGATGCTACTGCAACGATTTGTGTACCAGTTTTTGTGCAGATATGCTTTCAATTGCCTTTGGGTCTTTACCCAGGAGTGGAATTGTTGGGTCATATGGGAATTCTGCGTTTCACCGAGCTGTTTCCCCCGGAGGTGTCATCGTTTTACGTGCCCACCCGCAGTGCCTGAGGGGTCCGATTTCTCCACACCTTTGCCCAAAGAAAAGCACTTCTTTTTCCCTGTCCTTTTGATTATGGTCATCCCGGTAGATGGTAAGTGGTCTCTCCTTGCGGTTTTCATTTGCGTTTCTCTAGCGACTAATGATGGGGAACATCTTTTCATGGGCTTATTGGCCAGACGTCTTAGCTCCGCTTTCCCGAAGAGGAAATGGAGGCCCGGGCTCGTCTTTCCTTCCGGTACATCCCCACCGCCGCCTCCATGGAAGGCAGGGTTCTCCCAGCAGTCAGCATGAAAGCCAGCCTTAGTTCTTAGGAGCTTATCCTGGCCCTACTCTGGGCCTTTCCTTTTGTCTGGCTCGGTTTCCGTTGCTGCCACCAAACCCCCGAAATCTTATTGGGTCCGAGGGGGTGGAGCCGTGGCAGGGCAGAACCCTGCCTGTCGTGCACATGACAGGGAAAATAGAAGAACATTCTCCCCTTTACGCTCTTCTCAAGCAGAGGAGCTTGCGGCGAGGACCGTCTCGAAGGGGAAGGGCTGGCTCCCGCTGTCGCGTAGCAAAGAGCATAGCTAGAGCTTCGCGTTGATGGATAAACAGGGTGCGGCCGCCAAAAGCTGGATTTGACCCGCGCCAGCAGGTGCCCTGATCTGGTAGAGCACGGTCTTCTGCCCTGGTGACAGGTTAACCACAGTCACTTGAGCAAAGTAAAGATAAATGGACTTCTCCTCGGAACCCTTTGACCTCTGCAAACCAGGTGCAAAGTATGCTTAGCCCCAGTGGGGTTGCCGGGGGGAGGGAGGAAATAACAGGTTTTTTCTTTTTTCAGTTTTACAAGCTTTGACCTTCAGCCAGTCCACTTGTTTCCTTAAACCCATAGTCTCACCGCGGCCAGTGGGAGTGGAGAGCCCGGAGTGTGCAGGGACCGTCCCCCTTCCCCAGTAATGTTGTTCGTGTTCTCCTTAGAGGACTGGGCTGTTGCGGCTAAGCTCCAGGCTTCAGTTCGTAGTCTCATGAAGGTCATCTCTCCTTCTAGAACGTCAGTGCTGTAGAAAGGCCTGTAGTGCTGAGGAAGTGGCCCGGGCTGGGAGACAGAGACCTGGATCCCACCCTCAGCTTCTACCCTAACTCACGATGTCCCTATGTCACTATGTCAATCTTTTCCGAGCCTCAATTTCCTTCATTGATAAAATGGAGTTAAGAGCAACTCTATCATACCGTCCTCACTGGAGTCATATGAAGATCAAATCAGATCATGCATCTTGACATGCTTCTTTTTTTTAATTTTTAAAATTTATTTATTTGTCAAAGAGTGAGAGGACAAGCAGGGGGAGCGGCAGGGAGAGGGAGAAGCAGGCTCCCCACTGAGGGACCCGATCCCAGGACCCCGGGATCATGACCTGAGCCGAAGTCAGACTCTTAACTGACTGAGCCACCCAGGCGTCCCATCTTGACATGCTTCTTAAACCTGAAATGGACAGATAGCCAGTTAATATCCTTACTATAAAAGATAGGCAAAAGACAAACCCCACAATTACAAAATGATTAAAAGAAAGTCCACGAAAATAAAGAATGTAAATAATCATTAAATGTATAAAAACTTCAACCTAATAAAAAAATACAAAATGAAACAAAAAGTTATTTTCACTTATTGGGGTGGCAAAAGAAGAATGAGAGAGTAAATTAAGACAGCATGTCTGGAGGGCAATTCAGCAACACATTGAAGATTTTTGAGAAGTGCCTATACTTTAGTCTTGGGGTGTACCTTAAGAAAGCAACTGACATTCATGCAAAAATGTAAGTGCATCTCATCATCTTCTTTTTAAAATGTGTTTTGAATAATTCGGATTGTGATTTTTTATTAAAAACAGACTTCCATAGTGCTTTACAAAATATAGCCAACTCAAAAACATGTCTTCATTAAGGTAAAAAAACATTTTCTTTCTCATTTCTCTACTCACTACTTATCCGAGTCAAAAATTTCACAAAATTGACAGATTTTCCATTTGCATTCTTTTACTGCAGAATCTAGAAATACCCAAATTACATATTAAATATAGTTAAGTGCCAGAAATTGACACCCTATTAGGAAGTGTGTGTATTTGCATGGTGTCCTACAGGTGTAAAACCTACAATCTGAAAGGAAAAGTCTACACGAGGTTAAGACTACACATCTTTAAACTTAGCACATCTACCTGATTTTTATATTGTTTTTATACTTTTTATATGTATGGAATATTGAATATTTCACAATAAATTTTTTAAACAAAAATGCGTTATGAAGGGAAACTTATTAGATAAGGATGATTATCACTGTCTTGCTTATAATGGTAAAAAAGTTAGAAGGCTTTTTGCCTGGTATGTTGTGTTAATAATGCCGCCAATGAACTATACCTCCCTGTGTCCCTCCTCCTTCGCAATGTAACATTGTTGCTCCTTCCCTCAAAAGGTAGGGTGAATTTTCCCACCCGTTTGACTCTGGGCTGAACTTGTCATTTGCTTTGGCCAGTGCAGCGTGTTGCAAGTGATACCGCGTGACTTCCAAGGCTGGGCTTTAAGAAACCTTGCAGTTTCCATTTTCTTCCCCTTGGAATCCTCAGACCTATGCCACTCTCTGGTCCTGGAGGCTGAGATGTGTGCAGTGAAGGGTTAACCCAGCAGGCACACTCCAGAGAAAAGACTAGCCCTCCCCTGGCTCCTGAGAGATGACCGTGAGCCCTTGGACTTTCCTGCCTGAGCATGTTTCTGTGTGCCTGAGGCTTTGGGCCATGCTCTATCAGTTTGACCTCTGGGGGAGCTGGAGTCTGAGTAGCTAAGGTCAGTTACGTGGGTGCTACATGTTTCCACGCCTGACCAGCAATAAAGACACTGGACACTAAGACTCAGCAAGCTTCCCTGATTGGTAATATTTTGCATATGTTGTCACACACATTGCTGGGAGAGTAAAGTGTGTCTCCAGGAGATTCCACTAGGAGGAGTTACCTGGAAGCTTGTGACTAGTTTCTGCTGGATTTTGTCCCGCCTGCCTTTTCCCTTTGCTGAATCTGATTAGCATCCTTTCCCCATCATAAGCCATCACTGCTTTTTTTTTTTTTTTAGCCATCACTGTTAATACAGCAACTTTTCTGAGTCCTGTGAGTCTTTCTAGCGAGTCATCAAACCTAAGGGTAGTCTTGGGAGAACCCTGACACGGACGCTTCATGGAGAAGTGAAGAGCCAATCGCCAGCGCTAATTGGCAAACACCTGAGTGAGAACATCTGGGGCCTTCGAGCCGCAGTCAAGCTGTTGGATGTCTGCAGCTGCATGAGTGGGCCCCGGAGAGCCCAGCAGACATAGCAAAGAATCAAAACTAGGCAACTGGTTAAAGAAATGATCATACATCCCTACACTGAAATACTAAATGTTCTTTGAAATGCTGCTATGGATTCCATGTACATTAAATGCAACTGTGTTCACTATATATTTCAAGTAATGAAATGTTATAAATAAAAATGTATAATAGAATCCTATTTTGAAAAAAAATTAATATATACGCATTTATATATAAATGTGTAATTAGATGCTTCCAGTTATGGAAAGAATTAGTCACGAGAACAAAAGGCTCAGCATAGAGACCATAGTCAGTGGTCTTGCAATAGCAACTCCTGGTGACAGATGGCAGCTACACTTGTGGTGAGCTGAGCAGAACGTATAAAGTTGTTGAATCACTATGTTGTACACGTAAAGCCAGTGTAACATTGCATGTCAACTCTACTCAAATTAAAAATATATTTTTAAGTGTATAATTAGAATAAGCCGTCTGCAATAGCTGGTATGCAAGCATTTTTGACCTGCCCAAACAACAACTTCCTATGATTCAGCTAATATATATTGCTAGATCTTGATCCAGGCTGGAGGGTCCCACAGCGAAATATGAACCGTGGCTCTGTTTGGGTGCTGAGTAACGGGCACACTTTCCTTTCTGGTCACCTGTATTTTCTAAATCTTGTACACTGAACATGTATTTCTTATTGCGGTATTAAGGAAAAAACAAAAGGAAACTCTTTTTTCTCCCTTTTATAAACATGTGAGGAATGCTGACTAGATGAGAAGGACAAGGAGGTGGGGTCTTGGCTCTGGCGGGAGCCCTGGAGATTTTCTGGTGCCATCTTTGCAGGAAGGAGGAGGTTACCATCCTCCGCCCGTCCAGCCACAGCCCTACGATGGTGGGGGCTCACTACTTTATGGTGGTGACCAATAGGATATCCATCCTCCCTGAGAATCCCAAATCGACTCAAACTTCCCCCTAGGTTCTATAGCTGCCTCCATTTCATTGATCGACACCTGGCTTCACGTGATAAGAAATTTGAGACAGCTTAAAATATCCACCGCCTAATAAAACAGAAATAGAGAAGCAGGCCTAGAGAAAACACAAACAATAGTAGAAAACCAAACCAAGGCAAAGAAATGCACGAATATGCACGACACCAAGGGTACCGTTGACAGTAAGGGTTATCATAGGCTCTGAATTGCCAGGCTGCCAAAGTGAAAAGAGAAAGCCAATTATCCTCATAATTCTCATTACCAGTGAGAGGAAACACTGCTGTCAATCAATTCTAGTAGCCACTCGTAAAGGCCGTTTGACGATACTGTCAACCGTTAGCACTCGGCACCTCCCAATTGCCATTAAACCCACTTTCGAATTCTGATGCCGATGATGGGGAAGAAATATATCAGTATCTGTGTCTCTATAAGTACCTATAAATGTGTCTCTCCTTGGACTTCTTACTGTGTCTCAGTCTGTACCTGCGTCTGTGTTTCTATCTCACGCACCACGTCTTTATAAACACCAGAATCTGTACCTCTCTCTGAACTTGTGTCTGAATCTCTAAGACACTTGTATCCACATCTAATAAGTACCTGTATCTGTGTCTCAGTCTGCCCCTGCATCTGTCTCTCTCTGTACTTGTAGCTGAATCTCCGTATGTACCTGCCTCTGTGACTCGGTTTGTATCTGAATCTGTGTTTCTACGTGTACCTGCGCGTGTCTGCACCCGTATCTTCGTCTGTATCTGAGCCCGTCTATGTATTTCCCTCTACATCTGTATTTGGGTCTCATACGTATTGGTGTCTGGGTATCTATCTTTACCCGTATCTGTGTCTCTAGCTGTCGCTGTGTCTGGGTCTCTATCTGTGTAGGAATCTGTGTTTCTTATTGTACATATATCCATTTTCTTGGTGTGAACCTGTATTGTATCTTTATCTGCACCTGTATCTGTGTGTCCATCTCTACCTATAACTGGGTCTCTGTCTCTGATTGTATTGTGTCTCTGTCACTGCAGCTGGGTCTCTACCTGTACTTGTATCTTTGTTTCCATCAATAGCTGTATCTGGGCTTATCTTTACTTCTGTCTGGACTATAGATGTACTCGTTTCTCTGTCCCTAATACATCTGACTCTGTGTTTCTAGCTGCACTTCCATCTGGGTCTTCATAAACACCTGTAAATGCATACTTTTATTGGGCTCTCCGCCGTACCCGCATCAGTGTTTCTTTCTGCACTTGTATGTGTGTCTCTGTATGCAACAGTATCTGTGTCCCTGTCTGTGTCTGTATTTGTCTCCATTCGTATCTGTGTCTGTGTCTCTATTTGTAATGTAACTTTGTCTCTGTCTGTATCTATATTGATTTTTTATAAAAATAACTGGGTATTTGTTTTAGTGTCTTTCTCCTGTAAGTCATTGTATCTTGGTCTCTATCTGGAACAGTAAATACATCATTACCTGTACCGCTGTCTTTGTTTCAACCTGTACCTGCATCTGTGTCTCTATCTGTGCCACGTCTGGATCTTTCTGTGTACGAGAAGCTGTGTTTTCCGTTATCTGTACCTGCATTTGTGTTTGCGCGTGCGTCTGTGTTCCTATGTGAAATTGAATCTATTTATATCTTATCCATGTGTCTATCTGTACCTCAAACGGTGTCATTATCTTTAACTGGTACTTGCTCTCTATCTACACATGAATCTATGTCTCTACCTGTGCCCGTGTCTGGGTTTCTGTCTGTGCCCAGATGTCTGAGTCTATGTGTGTACCTGTATCCGTGTCTCTGTCTCTACGTGTATCTGTTTCTGCATCACACCTCTGGTCATTCCTAGAGCAGGATCTGTTTATAGCAGTGACCATTTCTCTGTTCTCACTTGTATTTGTGTCTCCATCTGTACTTATATCCGTGTCTGCAAGGGTAGCTGTAACTGTGTGTCTATTCGCGCCTGCATCTGCCTTTCTCACCACACTTCAGTATGTCTCTGTCTGTACTTGTATCTGTTTGTCTATCTGTACCTATTTCTCTGTCAATATAAGTACCAGTCACTGTGTCCGTCTGCACCAGTATTAGTGTCTCTACGAGGACCAGTATCTGGTTTTCAGAAGGTAGCTGTATGTGGGTCTCTATCAATACTAGTATCTGTGTCTCTAATTGTATCTGTAAATGGGGCCCTATTCGTGCCTGTATCTGGTTGTCTGTTTGTTCATTTATCTGCATTTCTTTTTAAAAAAGATTTATTTAATTTTAAATTTTTTATTTAATTCAATTGAATTAACATATACTGTATTATTAGTTTCAGGGGTAGAATTTAGTGATTCCTCAGTTGCATACGACACCCAGTGCTCATTCCGTCAAGTGCCCTCCTTAATGCCCATCACCCAATTACCCCATCCCACTGCCCACCTCCCTCCAGCACCCCTCAGTTTGTTCCCTAGAGTTAGGAGTCTCTCATGGTTTGCCTCCCTCTCTGTTTTCATCTTATTTTATTTTTCCTTCCCTTCCCCTATGTTCATCTGCTTTGTTTCTTAAATTCCACATATGAATGAAATCATATGGTATTTGTCTTTCTCTGACTGACTTATTTCGCTTAGCCTAATATCCTCCAGTTCCATTCGCGTTGTTGCAAATGGCAAGATTTCATTCTTTTGATGGCTGAGTAATATTCCATTATAAAATATTTATTTATTTGTTTGTTTGTTTATTTATTTATTTATTTATTTTAGAGAGAGAGAAAGAGAGCATGAGTGGGAGGGGCAGAGGGAGAGGGAGAGCGAATCTCAAGCAGACTCCACGCCGAGTGTGAATCTTGACGCAGGGCTCAATCGCACGACCCTAAGATCACAACCTGAGCCAAAACCAAGAGTCAGACGCTTAACCAACTGTACCACCCTGGCACTCCTATCTGCATTTCTACGAGAACCAGTATCTGTGTCTGTCCAGGTGCCTGGGTCAATGTCTGTCTATCTCTTCCTAACTCTGGGTTTCTGTTACTGTAGCTGGGTCTCTACTGATACTTCGTCAATGTCTCTACTAGGTCTGTATATCGATCTGTATCTTAACCTGTATCCGGGTCTCTGTCCGCCTGTATCAGTGTCTTCATCTGTCCTATTTGTGCCTCTATCTGCAAATTTGTATCTTTATTTGTCCTGTACCTTCATCTGTGTCTCTATCTGTGATGTGTTCTGAGTCTGTACCTCTATGCACGTCTGGGTTTCTGTATCTATACTTTCGTCTCTGTCTGGGTCCCTGTCCGGGTCTCTGTGTACCTCCGTGTGTGTCTCTATCTAAACCCGTTTCTGGCTCTGTCTGTATCCGTATCCGGGTCTCTATGTGCACCTGCACAATTGTCTCTATGTGTTCCTGTATTTTTGACTCTGTATGCAGTCTGTATCTTGCCTCTCTAAATACCTCTATCTATGTCTCAATCTGAACCTGTATCTATGCGTTTATCTGCACTGGTAACTGGATCTCATTCTGTACATTTTTTTTTTTTGGTCTCTACCTATCTCTGTATCTGGGTCACTATCGCTACCTTTATCTGTATGTACATCTGTGACTATATCTGAGTCTATATCTCTATCTGGAAATGTATCTGGATCTGTCCCTGTGTCTATCTGTACCTGCATCTGTGTTTCTTCCTCTATCTCTAGCTCTATCTCTAGCTGTACCTGTTAGTGTTTCTATTACTATATTTGGACTTGTTTCTAGTTCTCTATGTGTATTTGTATCAGTGTCTCTATGCATACATGTGTCTGGTCTCCATTTGAACCTTTATCTGTGTCTCTGTACCTATGTACAGATCTCTACCGGTTCCTGAACCTATGTTTCCATATATAATTCCTTCTAAGACTCTCTCTCTTTGTACCTGTATCTGGCAATGTACCTCTACCTGTTTCCGGGTCTCTATCTTTGTCTGTATGTATCTTAACTGGTCTCTTTGTCATCTGTATGTGTGTTTCTGTCTTTATCTGTATCGATGTCTCTCTGCATTTCTATCTCTATCTTCACTTTTATCTTTGTCTCCATCTGTACCTGTGTCTGTGTCTATACAAGTACCTTTGTTCGTGTTTGCATCTGTATCTGCATCTCTCTCTGTACCCATTTCTGCATCTCCTTCTCTACCCATATCTGGTTCGCTATCTTTATACCTGTATCTCTACAAGTATCTGTATTTTCGTCTCCATCTGAACCTTTATCTGGTTTTCTATAAGTATCTCCGTTTGTCTCTCCATCTACCTATATCTTTGTCTCTATCCATACCTGTATCTATTTCTCTATCTTTAACTCTATTAAGTCTCTATTAGTATCTGTGTCTGTGTTACTATCTGTAGTTCTTTTCTGTGTCTTTACCTCTACCTACATGCGCATTTAGATCGATACCTATGTCTGTCTATGTGCTCCTGTATCTTGGTCTCTCTCTCTTTCTCTCTCTCTCTCTCTCCCTGTATCTGTATCCCTATATGTACCTGTATCTGTTTGTTTGTCTATCTATACCCATATCTGCGTCTCTATTTGTCCCTGGGTCTGGGTCTATATCTGTGTCAAGGGACATTGGAGATGCGATCAGACTTGCAAGCAGGGTTATAAAATCTGCCTGTTAGCTCTGCTGCTAGACCCACCATTGTTTTGTGTTATATTAGTTTCCCGAGACTGGGTGGCTTAAACTAGTGAAAATTATTGTCCTGATGTTCTGATGGTTAAAATCTGAGGTCAATGTTTTGGCAGGGATGATTCCTTGTGAGAGCTCTGATGGAGAATCTCTTCCATGCCTCTCTAGCTTCTGGTGATTTTCATTACTCTGCCACCATGTCCAAGTTTCCCCTTTTCATAAGGACACCAGTCGCATTAAATATAGGGCCCACCCTAATGACCTCATCTTAACTAATGACATCTGCATTGACCCTATTTCCAAATAAGGTCATATTCTGGAGTCTGGTCATTGGGAATTCATATGAATTTTGGGGGAACACAATTCAATACATAACAATCATTTTTTCCTTCATTTTACTGCTCAGCCCACAGCTTTACAAACTCCTGAGTCCATCCTTCAGTCTGGCTCTTCCCTGGGCTCTCATTTGGGCCTGAGACAGCTAGTTGAGAAGGTCACTGCCATTACTGGGGGACTGAAACTCCAGAGCAACTCAGAAGACATGGGGTGGATCTTTGCATAGAGTGCTCAGTCGTGGGGACCTAGAACCGAAACTCGGGAGTAGAATAAGTCAGGTTGGGTTACGTGACGCTGTAGTAACAAATGACCCTAAAATCTCAGTGCTTGACTCAACAAAGATTTATTTCTCACTTAGTCAATATGCCAATTGGTGTTCAGCTCCATATCAGTCTCTCTTAGAGCCCAGCCTGAGGGAGGGTTTATCCTTATGATTCTGCTATCCCCAAAGCAGAAAAAAGGGAAACATGTCTGTTGTGTACTGGCTTTTGATGTTTTTGCTCAGAAGTGAAATACCACACTTGTGGTCACACCCACTATCGGCCAGAGCAGGTCACTTGGTTACACCTAATCTCAAGGGATCAGGGAAATTCAATTTTACCTTGTGCATAGAAAAAGAATGGGAACTATTTGGAGAATAGCAAGTCTTTGGAAGCCTGGGAAGGGCTTCTGCCTCTCTTTTCCCCACATCTCTCTTTGTGAGGGTAATCATATGTCCTTGTTAGCCAAGGCAATTTACACATACTGCTCCAACTTAAATGTTAGTAGTGCTCTTTCTTTTTTCTTAAAAGAATCCCTGTTTGGACACAGGGAAGTAGATGTTATTAGAAAGAGAGACACCCTGGTGGACCATATGCTAAAATGATAATGCCAGTTCTGGTTACAGGTTACTTTCTGTGTTTCTTTACATTTCGTTACCCTTAAGCCCTCGGGCAGGTCTTCTTGGTCTCAGTTGTGTCCTGGGGTGAGGAAAAGGGCATGTGTTCAGAGAACTGAAGGCAAGCAGCATCCTTCATAAGCCAGCATAGTGGTGGCAATGGTGACAAGCAAGGGGCCTCTGTGGTAGGCAAATTCTCAGGCTGAGTGTCAGGGGCCTGTGTTGCCCTCTCCCACCCCCAGAAGTATTCTAGTGATGACCATGGAGGTTCTGGGGTTTCTGAGATGGCACTTTCTCGAACATACCTCCACTGGTGACACCCATTCCTCCTCCATTTGCTTTTTACAGCCTAGTGAGGAAGCCTCTTCCATCCCAGAGCTGGCATCTGGGTACAGAGAGGCAAAGGCTGGCAAGGAACCCCTTACCATCCTGTGCCAGGATAGAGAATGGGGAATTCTGCTCCCCGTGGAAGGGCAAGAGTGCCAGTACAACCTCCTGGTCACAAGGAGGTGGTCTTTTTCCCTCCGTATCTTCCTGCCTCAGGGCTTTGTACTTACTCTTTCTTCTTCCTGAAATGTCCTTCTCCTACTCTCCTCATGTCTGGCTTCTCATTCTTTTGGACTTGGCTAAAATGTCCCTTTTTTACAAACACTGACCATTATTATCCTCTCTCAGTAAATTACCCTTTCCTTCTATTGTCTGTCATGGCACCCCATTCATGACAATTGTGACAGTATTTGAATAACTATTTCTTTGTTCAGTTTTTGTTTTCCCTTTAGTCTATAAGTTTCATAAAGGTAGAAACTATGCTTGTATCCCACAGCCTAACACAGTGCCTGGCACATAGTAGGCTCTTAGCATATATTTGCTAAGTTAACAAATGAATGATTAAGTTAGTGATTGTATGCATTTGAACCCGGTTTCTAAGGATTTTCACATGTTCTGGCATGGAATGACAATGTAAAAAGATGAGAAGCACCCTGAAAAATCGAAATAGTAGTTCAAGATGGCCATTCCTAGTAGGTCAGATACACAAAACTGAAAATGATCTGGTGGTAAGAGTAGAACTCAGAAAATATACAGAAATATCACTGGAATATATCAAAGGGCAGTCTTTTTCTGAGAAGGGCAGCAGGCCCTTTGAAGAATTTACTGATCTTTTCAGTAATATCCATTTCTCATTAGTGACAAGTTCTGTGGCCATGAAGAGGTGCCAACACGGGGGTGACATGTGTGAGAGATGGCGCTGTATAGCAGGAAGTATATCTATCTGTGGGCATGTGATAGCTCAGTGGAGAGACGTAAAGTGTGAAAAATCTCCCTTGGTCAGACAGAAGGACAGTATGCAGGACTCCATGTGGTGTGCGCATGTGCATACTCACACAATCACATGCAGAGATGAGAAATTGTTAGAAATGAAGGAGCACTTCTCTCCTAAGGGCCCAATCACTGTCCAGGCACTGTGTTGACTCTTTCAAGCGCCTGATGGGAATGTTGGAGGATCCAAGGAAAGACAGCCTTTTGTCATGATAACCCCAAGCACTTAACCAGAGTATGTTGTTACACAAAGGGAACCTGGCCTGTGATGTATGATACCACATGCCTAATCCATTTCCAGAAAAAAGAGAAAAGCACACATGAGTAGCACATCAAGGTCCTGGATTACTGCCCTGGGCAACTGGCCACATTCTTTAGTTGCCAGGGGCAACTATGCAAGATTGGCACACAGGAGTCTGAGAGTAAATGGGCTTTGTGATAGGCAGTGGTGTCTAGAATAGCCTGACTAATTTTCCAGCTGCCTTCATGAGATTGGTGCATCTCCACCCCCAGCAATGAGGTGAGAGAGACAGAGAGAGAGAGAGAGAGAAAAAAAAAAAAAAAAAAAAAAAAAGAAGAGGAGGAGGAAGGGAAAGGAGAAGAAGAAAGAAGAAGAAGAGGAAGAAGAATGAGTAAGAGGAGGGAGAAGGAGGAGAGAAGAGGAGGAGAGGGATTGGAAAGAAGGAGATGAAAAGAAAGAGGAGAGAAGAAGTGTGTAGCATCACTCCTAGGGTTCAAGAGCAGTGGGGATTATTAACCCCTCTGAGCCACATGGAATGGGCAGGGATGTCATATAATAATTATGATAGTAATAATAACATTATTAGTTATTACAGGGGAGGTGGTACATCACCAAAACCCATGATTTTTTCCCTTAGATTTGAAGAACCCAAATATTTGTATTGTCAGTTCATCCTGAAGTTTGAGGTTCAGAGTGGGAGTAAGGTACTTAAACCTTCAAGTGGTTGGTGGTCGGACTGGAAGCCAGCAGATTCATTCTTCTGTGGGAGATATCTGTACAGTGATGGGAGCTTCCTGGTCAGAGTATTCCTACCTCACTCTCAGAGCACTTGGAAAATCCAGTTAGTCAGTATGGGTGTCTTGAAAACCGGTAGAGTTGGCTGATCTTGAAAGACATTTTGCCTCTGGCTGGGGGCAAATCTTGATAAATTCTCTTAGTTCCGTAGTACAACTCTGAGAATTTACCTTGCTAGGAGTCAGAACCCAGGGTCTCTTCTTCACAGCTATAGCTGAATTAACATTAACACAATTTTACCAACTGTAGTGCTTTGTTTGGTTGACACCCTGCTTTGAACCAAATAATAGAGTGTCAAAATTCATGCAGAAAAAAGTACAGAAAATGCAAGGAGAAATAGAAACACATTTATAGTTAAGAAATTTATCTTTCTCAACACATAGCAGAACAAATGGACAAAAGACAAACATATAGAAGATCAAAGCAATATGATAAAATCAATCTATAGTTACCATCTTTTGCTAGGTTATGCCATGGTAAGAAACAACCTCCAAGGTCCAGTGGTTTGTAAGAGCAAACGTTAATTTCTTCATCACATTACATGTTGGTTGGGGTAGGCTTTGGTTCTGCACCATCTGTTTTCTTTATTCTGAAATCCAGACTGAAGGAGGAGCCCCTCTTTAGGACGTATTGGCATTGTGGCCTCAGATCACTTCCATTCATATTCTGAGCAAAGTAAGTGGGGAAGTATATTGTACCCACAGGAGGGCACCACAAGTCACCTGGTAATGGGCAGGGACTGTGGTCTTTTTACGTGGACAGCAACAAAGAGTTGGGAACAATATTACAATCTATCACAATATCTTATTGATATATATCATATTCTATACTGTGTAATCATAAAATTCAGCTTGTAAGTACCCCTAGATATGCACAAGAGTCGAACATATATTGGGCTGTAAAGAAAACCTCAACTTGGGACGCCTGGGTGGCTCAGTCGTTAAGCGTCTGCCTTCGGCTCAGGTCATGATCCCAGGGTCCTGGGATCGAGCCCCACATCGGGCTTCCTGCTCTGCAGGAAGTCTGCTTCTCTCTCCCCCACTCCCCCTGCTTGTGTTCCCTCTCTCACTGTCTCTCTCTCTGTCAAATAAATAAATAAAATCTTAAAAAAAAAAAAAGAAAACCTCAACTTATTCTAAAACGTAGAAATAGAATGTTGCTTTCAGCAGTAGCAGACTTAGGTTGTTTCGGTTCAATTCTCCAGATGAGAACAAATAGAAAAGCTAGAGAACTGAGGGTTAAGAAAAGGGAGATGGGTGGGGGGGATGGGGTAACGGGGTGATGGGCATTAAGGAGGGCACGGGATGTGATGAGCACTAGGTATTATATGCAACTAATGAATCATTGAACACTACACCAAAACCTGAAAAAAGAAAAAAAGAGAAAAAAGAAAAAAAGAAAAAAAAGAAAGTTGCATCCTAAAGAAAAAATAATAAAGAAAAGCTAGAAAAGTAGTAAGATACCCTGCCTGAGAGCATCAGAAAGCTACCATAGCAGAAAGAATTCACAGGACCAAGATCTGGAAGAGAAGGGAAGCCCAGAGAGTGGATCCTGGCATTTGGCTTTTTGTCTCTCAAGGGGAACATGTCAATTCTAAAAGCCACAGCTGCGAGGATGGGAAGTTGTGCAGATTCAGAGTGCTGGGGAGAGGAAATTAGAGTCCGGGACCCACAAAAGAAGAGCCTTGGTAACTCCTTCCCATTCCCCAGGTTTTGAGCTGGGATCCTGAAGGAAACTTATATTTTAAGAGTAAGTATTAGCCAGAACTAGATTAGCCCTAAAAAGGACTGAATATCAGTTTAAAGTATTCTCAATCCCTAATTGGATTAATCTAATTTGCTCTAGCCTAGTTGTCTGCCAGAAACAAAACTATAGTGTAATATGTCATTAACCGCAGCTTCACAATATCATGGTATCGTTTAAATTTTTTCTAAACAATATTTGGCACTTAGTGAAAGAATAATTAGTGATACAAGAAGAGAAGATTTTACCCAAAACCTGAAGGAAAAAATGGAGAATCAAAACCAATCTTTTATTCCTAGTTTTCTTAGAGGTTCGTTGTTGTCGTTGTTGCTGTTTTTATTTTAAATCATGGGATACTGGATTTTGTTAAATGCTTTTTCTGCATTAATTTATATGATCATATGATTTTTCTTCTTTAGTTTGTTAATGTGATGGATTATATTATCTGATTCTGAATGCTGAACCAGCCTTGCTTACCTGGAATAAATCCAGCTTGGTCATGGTATATAATTATTTTTACACATTGTTTTATTTGATTTGCTATTTTTTTTTTTTTTGCAGATTTTTGCATTTATGTTCATGAGAGATATGGATCTGTAGGGTTTTTTTTTCCTTTCTTGTAATATCTTTGTCTAGCTTTGGTATTAGTGTAATTCTGGCCTCATGGAATGAGTTAGGAAGTATTCCCTCTGCTTCTAGTTTCTGGAAGAGACTGTGGACTATTGGAATCATTTCTTCCTTAAATATTTGGTACAGTTTATCAGTTGAAGCATCTGGGCCTCATGCTTTCTGTTTTGGAATATTTGTAATTATTGATTCAATTTATTTGATACAGGCCTCCTCATATCTATTTCTTCTAGTGTGAGTTTGGTAGTATGTATTTTTATTTTCTTTTTAAAATATTTTATTTATTTATTTATTTATTTATTTATTTATTTATTTATTTGAGAGAGAGAGAGAGAGAGAGAGCACAAACGGGGTAGTGGCAGAGGGAGAGGGAGAAGCAGGCTCCCCCCTCAGTGGGGAGCCTGATAGTAGTTTGTATCTTTCAAGGAATTGATCCATTTCATCTAAGTTATCAAATTTGTGGTCATAAATTGTTCTCAGGGTTCCTTTATTATCCTAGATTCTGTGAGATTAATAATGATGGCTACTCTTTCATTTCTGATCTTAGTAATTTGTATCTTTTCTCTTTTTTCTTAGTTGCCTGTGGCTAGAGTTTTATCAATTTTATTGATCTTTTCTAAGAATAAGCTTTTGGTTTGATTGATTTTTCTCACTTGTTTTCCTGTTTTCAATTTCATCGATTTCTGCTTCATTTTTTTATTATTTCTTTTCTTCTGATTCCTTTAGACCTCAATTGCTCTTCTTTGCTAGTTTTCTAACGTAGAAGCTTACATTATTGATTTTAGATCTTTCTTCTTTTCTGATATATGCATTTAATGCTATAAATTTCCCTCTAAGCATTGCTTTTGCTGCCTCCTATAGATTTTGATAAATGTATTTTTTCTTTTTTAAAAAAATTATTTTATTTTTTCAGTGTTCCAAGATTCATTGTTTATGCACCACACCCAGTGCTCTATGCAATACATGCCCTCCTCAATACCCACCACCAGGGTCATCCAACCCTCCACCCCCCTCCTCTCCAAAACCCTCAGTTTGTTTCTCA
>CM052901.1:3141951-3172554 GCA_028534135.1 Potos flavus | reverse complement strand
GCCCCTTGTGGGGTCCCTGCGCGAAGAGACGTGGGCCGACTGTGCCGGGATCACAGTGTAAGGTAAGCCCGAGCTGAGAGCTCACTGCGCGGCTCCGTCTCCGCCGCCGGCCTCCCCGCTCTGATCCCTGGGAGCTCGGCCCCCCTCAGACACCCCCGGTCTTTCTGTGACCCCGCGGGTCCTGCGACCACACTGTCCCCGCGAGGGCTCCACCCCCGCTTAGCCTCTGCAGCGACGTCCCTCAGCGGAGCAGACTCTAGAAGTTTCTATTCTGTGCCCCGCTGCTCTGCGGCTGCCGGCAGCCAGCCCCTCCCCCCGCGGTCTGTCTGCCCGTGGCCTCGGATTCACTTCTCCGCACGTCCTACCTTCCGGAAAGCGGTCGGTTTTCTGTTCCTAGAGTTGCTGTTCTTCTTCTCTGCTATCTCCTGTTGAGTTTGTAGTTGTTTAGAGTGGTTTGAGAACTATCTAGCTGAACTTCTGGGATCAGACACTATCTCCGCCTCCTACTTCTCCGCCATCTTGCTCCTCCTCCCTCAATCTCTTGTCCTTCATGAAGACTCACGTCTTTTAGTTTTGAGAAATTTTATTGTATCATTTATTCAAGATTTTTCTGTTTAGCTGTTCTCTTTTACTGGAATTCTTATTAGTTGAATGTTAGACCTCTTAGATTGATACTCTAATGTTAAAAGATATTTTCTCTTTCTGTGTGTGTGTGTGTGTGTGTGTGTGTGTGTGTGTGTGTGTGTAAGTGTGTAAGTGTGTAAACTTGTTACTTGATGGTCTTGGCTTCCAGAGTTCTGGGGCCTGGGGGAGAGGACACTTACCACTTAGTGTGTAGATTTGCTAATCTGTTTTCCCTCTCATTCTTCACAGTGCCTGGTGTTCCCCATTTCCCAGAGATTAAATCTCCTGTCTCCTGACTGGAGGTGTAAAAGCTGCCTGGGGTAGAAATGAGATTTGCCCTTTTTAAGATTTTTAATTAACTTATTTATTTATTTGTTTGCTTATTTATTTATGACTATTACTTTTTATTCAAGTATAATTAACATAGAGTGTTATATTAGTTTCAGGTATACAATGCAGTGATTCAACAATTCTGTACATTACTCAATGCTCATCAGGATAAGTGTACTCTTAATTAATCCCCTTCACCTATATCATTCATTCCCCCCCCCAACCTCTCTGGTAACCATCAGTATGTTCTCTATAGTGAATGGTCTGGTTTTTTTTTTTTTAAGACTTTATTTATATATCTGAGAGAGAGAGAGCAAGAGAGAGAAGAACAGAGGGGGGAACCAGAGGGAGACAGAGAAGCAGACCCCCCATTGAGCAGGGAGCCTGACACAGGGCTCCATCCAGGACCCTGGGATCATGACCTGAGCCGAAGGCAGATGATTAACCTACTGAGCCACCCAGGCGCCCCATTAACAGTTTGTTTTTTGTCTGTCTCTTTTTCTCTTTGTTCATTTTTGTTTCTTAAATTCCACATGTGAGTGAGATCATATGGTATTTTCCTCTCTCTGACTGACTTATTTCACTTAGCATTATATCCCCTAGCTCCATCCATGTTGTTGTTAATGACAAGATTTCATTCTTTTTGTGGCTGAATAATATCACATCTTCTTTACCCATTCATCTATTGATGGACACTTAGGAAGCTTCCATCATTTGGCTATTGCAAATAATGCTGCTATAAGCGTAGAGATGCATATATTTTTTTGAATTAGTGCTTATTTTCTTTGGGTAAATATCCAGTAGTGGAATTACTGGATCTTATAGTAATTCTATTTTTAACTTTTCGAAGAAACTCCATACTGTTTTCCACAGTGGCTGCACCAGCTTGCTTTCCACCAATAGCACATGAGGGCAAGGAAACAAAAGCAAAATTAAACTATGCAGACTACACCAAAATAAAAGCTTTTTCACCGTGAAGTAAACCATTAAGAAAACAAAAAGACAACCTACTGAATGGGACAAAAAATTTGCAAGCGATATGTCCAATAAGAGTTTAATATCCAAAATATATAAAGCACTTATGTAACTCAACATACAAAGAAATTAAAAAATCCAATTAAAAAATGGGCAGAAGACATGAATCACCATTTTCTAAAGAAGGCATACAGATGACCAATGGACACATGAAAGGACGCTCAACATCACTCATCATCAGGGAAATGCAAATCAAAACTACAATGAGATATCATTTCACCCTTCTATTTTCAGCCCCATGCATTACTCTGCCTTCCTTGGTACCTGACACCTACAATTCTGAAGGTTTTCTGGGTTCTGAGAAAATCAGCTTGTTTTCCCCCTCTGATGGCTTCCCTTGGCTGGGTAAGTCAGCTACCACTCCTCTGCTTACTTTCCAGCTTCCAAAATTTGACATTTCTCTTGCAGGTCTTTTCTTTTGCCCTTTTTGCCATTGTGAGTTTACAATATTTAAAAAGTTACTTTAGAGGGGCACCTGGATAGCTCAGTCGGTTAAGCATCCGACTCATGATTTCGGCCCAGTCACGATCTCAGGGTGGTGAGATTTAAGCCCTGTGTCAGGCTCCGCACTGAGCATGGAGACTATTTGAGATTCTCCCTCCCTTTCTAAATAGATAGATAGATAGATAGATAAATAAATAAAATAATAATAAAGTGGCTGCACCAAAAAATAAAAAATTACTTTAGAGGCAATTTTTTCTTTTTTCCCATTTTTTTGTTTTTGCATTTTTTAAATTTTAGTTAGTTAGCATACAGTGCAATATTGGTTTCTGGAGTAGAATTCAGTGACTCATCACTTACATACAGCACCCAGTGTTCATCACAACATGTGCCTTCTCAATCTCCATCACCCATCTAGCCCATCCCCCACCCACTTCCCTCCATAAACCCCCAGTTTGTTCTCTACCTTTAAAAGTCTCTTATGGTTTGCTTCCCTCTTTCCTTTTTTTTTTCTTTCCCCCTTCCCATATGTTAATTTGCTTTGTTCCTGAAATTCCACATATGAGTGAAATCATATGATAATTTTCTTTCTCTGACTGACTTATTTCACTTAGCATAATAAACTCTAGCTCTATCCACATTGTTGCAAATGGCAAGATTTCATGCTTTTTTGATGACTGAGTAATATTCCATTGTATATCTATATCACATCTTCTTTGTCCATTCATCTGTCGATGGACATCTGGGCTCTTTCCATAGTCTGGCTATTGTGGACATTGCTGCTATAAATATTGGGGTGCACGTGCTCCTTTGGATGACCGTTTGTATCCTTTGGGTAAATACCTAGTAGTACAATTTCTGGGTCGTAGGGTAGTTCTATTTTCAACTTTTTGAGGAACCTCCATACTGTTTTCCAGGGAGTGGCTGCACCAGCTTGCATTCCCACCAACAGTGCAAGAGGATTTCCCTTTCTCTGCATCCTCACCAACATCTGTTGTTTCTTGTCTTGTTAATTTTAGCCATACTTCAGAGTCAATTTGAATGAGGTTCTGGAGGGAGCAGAAGTAAAGTCACCTAGTCAATCTGCTATGCTTAACCAGATTTGTTAACGGATTCTTTTTATTTTCTTTAGGACCTCTGTTATAAATAATTGAATTAATCATAACCCTTGGTTTATAATGCACTATCACCATTGATTTTTCCATGGTCTAGTTTATTCATTTTAATTACTTAATTAATATAAAGACCACCTGTGATCCTTATATCCGACTTGATCTCTCAAACATTACCCATATGTGATATCTGGCTTTGTGCTCATCTTCTGTCCCATTCTGTCTCTCCCATAACTCCAACGTCATCACTACCCTGAATTTTTGTATTTATATTTGAAATGCTTTATATATATATATATATATATATATATATACACACACACACACATACATATACATATATATGTACCTATGCAATATATATATATATACCCATGCAATATATATATACATACATATATGTGTGTATGTATATATATGTATGTATGTGTGTCTATGTATCTATATATATACCTATGCAATAGATTTTTACTTTTACTTCTTTTTTTTTTTTTTTTTTTACTTTTACTTCTTTTTGAACTTTATAAAAAGAGGATCATACTATATATGTAATCTTTTTGGGCTTGCCTTTTTTTGCTCAACATCATTACTGAAAATTTTCCATATTATCATTTAAGATTTTAGTTCATTCATTTTTACTGCTGAATAATATATCATAATTTGTTCATTCTCCTGTTGATTGTCATTTCGGGTGTTCTTATTTTGTGTTATTGCAAACAGTGCTTGTGTGGACATTCTTATACATGTCTCTTATTGTACCCCAATGTGGAATTGCTGCACTGTAGGGCATACAAACATCCAACTTTATGATATTATGCCAAATTGTTTTAACTAAGTGGTAGTACTAATTTTCACTCCCATCAACAAGGTATAGGATATTCTGTTGTCCCTCATCCTCTCCAACACTTGTCAGACTTCTTAATTTTTGCCAATTGAATGAGTGTAAAATGGCATCTCACTGTAGTTTTGGTTTCCATTTCCCTGATTGCTAATGAGGTTGAGCATCTGCTCATATGGATATTGGCCATATGTGTTTCCTCTTCTATGAAATGTCTGTTCATGTCTTCTGCCTATTTGCCTGTTGAATTATTTGTTTTTATCTTATTATTGTTTTGCAGTCTTTAATATACCAATCGTTTGTCAATCATATGTATCGCCAATTTGTAGCTTTTAATGTAATGCAAAGTTGCTTTGGGTGGCATCTCCAGGGAGTGGCCGTGTTTCTTCTATAGTTACAGGTCCTGCTAGACAACGCTGTTTCTGCTCCTGCTGAATAGTCTCTACTAGTGCAGCTTCTAATAGGTGACCCCCGTTCCTGAGCTCTGGAGATATTATCTCTTCCCTTTTTCTTCCCATTCTAGGGAGTAAAGAGTTCTTTCTATAGCTGTTAATCTCTGGGTTGCTTCATTGTCCTTCATTTGCCTGTTCACCTTTCCAACACCTTTGCAACTAGTTGCGTGTCTTAATTTCTCTCTCATGATCTACCTAGTGTGGATCTTGATGGATACAAATACTTCCCCAATCCAAGGTGAAAAATATATTCATCTCCAGTTTGAACAAAAAGTTTAAAGTTTTTCTTTTGATATTCAAATTCTAATCCATCTGGAATTAATTGTTGTGTGAGGCATTTCATTTCACTGTGATATAGTGATTAAATTTCATCTTTTCATATAGACAATCATTTTTTTCCAGCTCCACTTAGTGAATAATACCTTTTTCTCTACTGATCTGTCAAGCCCCTTCTCTCATACAGCAAATCAGTTACTTGTCTCTCTAGTTCCATTGGGCTATTCCAATTGTCCCTATAGAGAACTTTAGTACCCAACTCTCAACAATCGATATATCACACAGACAGAAAATCAATAAGGAAACAGCAGATTTAAACAACACTATAGACCGAATAGACCTTACAGACACATACAGGTATCCCCTGCCTTCTGGAAGTTTGCATTCTGCCACTTCACTTTTACAAAAGACCTACATTAGTACAGTAATGCCTTTTTTCATAAAAGCAAAAATCCTCTTTGGATTTCTTTTGGTTAATGAAAACAGGTCTGTATAATATCTATTTGAAATTTTGATGAGGCTATCATTATGGCTAATTTTTATAAATGTTTAATGTGTATTTGAAAGAATACAATACTCTAATTATTGAGTTTATAACTCTCTATATGTCCATTAGGTCAAGTTTGTTAATTGTGTTCAAATCTTTTATACATGTACTATTTTTTTGATGGCTTGGCTATCAACAATTGAGAGAGACATGTCTACTCCTTATGAGGGTTGATTTACTATTCTCATGCAGTTCTATCAGTTTTGCTTTTTATATTTGAGGTTATCTTATTATGTACATATTGTTTTAACTTGCATTACTTCTTAACAAATCAAGAATTTTATTACTGTGTAGTGATCCTCTGTATCCTTAATAACACTTTGTCTTAATACCTGTTTGTCTTGAAGTTAATATAGGTGCACTATCTTTTGGTTAGTATTTTTCTGACATATCTTTTACCATCCTTTTATTTTCAGTCTATGTCCTTATATATACCTTATGTATGTCTTTCATAAAGAGCACATAACTGGGCTTTCTTTTCTGTTATCCAACATGAAAATCTCTATATTTTCACTGTCAAGTTTAATATCTTTACATTTATTGTGTTATTGATATTTTAAACTTGTTTCCATTATCTAAGTTTTAGATTTCTATTTGTCCTGGTTTTCCCCCATGTTTTATTTTCTTCTTTCCCCTTCATTTCAAGTATTTTTATTCCTCTCCATGCCTTTTTTCTCACCTTCCCCCCTACCAATTTGTAATGTATACCCTCCATTTCTATGATTTATGATTATTCTTGAACTGTTACCATCTATGTTTAACTTAAAGGCTAATATTAAATGGTATTTTGGCTCTTCTCATGAATGACACAAAAACTTTAAAACATTTTAGTGCTAATCATCACTTTGTAGTGATACATATTATTGTTCAATATTTCAATTTTGTATTTTTATTTTTTATTTTTTTAAAGATTTTATTTATTTATTTGACAGAGAGAGAGAGAGATCCCAAGTAGGCAGAGAGGCAGGCAGAGAGAGAGGCGGAAGCAGGCTTCCTGCTGAGCAGAGAGCCCGATGCGGGGCTCGATCCCAGGACCCTGAGATCATGACCTGAGCCAAAAGCAGAGACTTAACCCACTGAGCCACCCAGGCGCCCCTCAGTTTTGTATTTTTAATTCCATGAATGTGACACTATTATAATTATTTTATATGAACGGTATTTATTTA
This sequence comes from Potos flavus, assembly GCA_028534135.1. Lineage (NCBI taxonomy): Eukaryota > Metazoa > Chordata > Mammalia > Carnivora > Procyonidae > Potos > Potos flavus. The sequence goes on along the minus strand of CM052901.1, from coordinate 3,165,733 downwards.
GATTTACCTGTATATTTACCATTTTAATTATTCATGGTTCCTTTTTACATCTCAGATTGTCCTTCTGAGGATCATTTTTCTTCTTGTTATATTACATTTTTTATAAGTTCCTGTAAGGAAAATGTTTTGTGTTAAACTTTCCCAGTTTTTATTTATCTGTAAATGTACTTATTTTATTCTCATTCTGGAAAGATGACTGCTACATACCAGTTTTAGGTTTACATATATTTAATCTTTACTCAATAGATGTTATTCCTTTGTCTTCTGAGTTACCTAGTTGCTGTTGAAAAGTCTGCTATGATTCCAACTGCCATTATTTTGTAATTTGTCCTTTTCCCCTGGTTGTTTTCAAGATCTTATCTTTTTTTAGGTATTCTGCAGTCATACTACCCTATGTCTATGCATCTAATCTGCTAGTTGGTACCTCATTTGTATTTTTATTTTGTCAATTGTGTTAAATATTTCTAAATATTCTTTTTTGTTCTTTTTTAAAAAAGATTTTATTTATTTATTTGAGAAAGAAAGAGAGAGCGCAGGAGAGAGCACAAGCAGGGGGAGGGGCGGAGGGAGAAGCAGACTCCTCACTGAGCAGGGAGCCCTAGGCGATGTGAGGCTCAATCCCAGGAGCCTGAGATCATGACCTGAGCCAAAGGCAGATGCTTAACTGATTGAGCCACCCAGGCGCCCCTAAAGATTCTTTTTTATTCTGTAGTATTTTCTTTTTTTTTTTTTTTTTTTTTTTTTACAGTAGCCTGCTCCTGGTTTATATTTGCATATTCTCTGGAATATCACAGAGCATATCAATTAGATCTTAGAAAGTTCTTTCTTGTTTGCTAGATTGACTCTGTCTCACTGGTTTGAACTCATTTCTCAGATAGATTGCACAGAGGGTTTTTGTTGCTGATATTCCTGATATATCCAGTGCTTGTCTGTTTTCTGTTCTTTTGTTTATCGGTATTAGTAGCTTGAGTTGTGTTTGATTCCACTCCCACCCACCCCTGTCTTAGGTAGCAAAGCCCTACCTTCCTTAATTTTTTTCACCATCACAAGCTGGTTTTAGCAGAAAAATATCATAATTACCTAGTACGATTTCTACTCCACTCCCCAGTAATCTTCAGTGGAGAAAACACTTAAGTAAGGAATGTTTGTTGTCCTTTCTGAAGCACTATTTTAGATCTTGTCCCTTGAATCCAGAGAGAACTAGTGATACCAATCGGAATTATCTTCACTGCCGTATGACCCAGAGCTGGAGGGTTGTGTTTTGTCTACCAAAACCTCTTTCATTTCGGGACAAGTTATATTGTAGCTGGTATACGCATTCACTAGAGAAAAAGTTTTCTTCTCTCTTTGGGCCTGTTTGTTCATTTCAGTGGGAGATTTCTGTCAAGGCACACTTTCACTGACATCTTTCCAAGAAGTTAACTCCTTTTTTAAACAAATAAGAAGGAATAAAAGGAAAAGATTGATTATTGCATTCAAAAAGTTAGAAACTATAAGAACATCAACAATAATGAAAAACTAAAGAAAATAAAGGGAAGCAATTACTAAAAGACAAAATAAATTAGTGAAGTTAATAACAGTTGAAAAATAAATCGAAGAGCTAGTTCTTTGAGGAGATAAAATAAAATTGGATAAACTCTGACAAATAATATCAGTGAAAAAGAGTATCAGAGAAGTGTATATGACTCAGAATGGCGAAGAATAACTCCAGCCAAGACACAGAGATTTCTTTTATTTGTGAAGAATTATTATGTAAATTCTATGCTAAATCTTGAAAATCTGGGATGTCATGGATGGTTTCATAGGAAAATATAAGTGACCAAAATGGACTGAAAGGTAAATAGAGTTGAATGGATGAATAATACTGAAAGAAATTGAAAACGTTGAAGCATGCTGTTTCCTGAATAATGGTCCCTAGACCACCTGTATCAGAATCCTATGGAGTGCTTTTAAAGTACAGATTCCTGGGCTCCAACCCAGATCAATGAGATCAGAGTCTTCAGCACAATTTGGGTTTGAAAGGTTGAAAATGACAACCCATAAAGAAAAGAAAGAGGTGCAGACCAATATAAAAATTCCTAGACAAAATGCTGGCAAATTGACTTCAGCACAGTATGAAATAAAAGAAGAAAAACATCCAGCAAGTGTTATTCCAGTTGCATGTATCCAAATGAGTACTTGACATCTCCTTCTGCATGTCTAAGAGGCATCTCAAACTTACCATGAGGCATCTCAAACTTACCATGCATGAAACCACTCCAATCTTCCCTCCAAAACCCGCTCTTCCTGCAGTCTTCCTCATTGCAATGCGTGGCAACTCCATTCTTCTACCTGTGACTCCTCTACTTCTTTCATGTCTTATAGCCCATGTGTCACTGAATCTTCTGGATTTTTATCTTCAAAATAGACCCAAATATGTCCCAAACGTACCTCCACTGCTAGTTCCACAGTCAAACCAAGGTCTTCCGTCACAGCCTCCTTGATGGTCTTTCTGCTTCCACTCTTACTCGTCTCCAACCCATTTCCCAACACAGCAGCCAGAGCGGTATTTTTCCCACATAAGTCAGATTGTCAATACCCGACTTAACAGTCTTCAAGGGCTTTCGAGCCACTCAAGTCATCTTGCCGTTCTTCAACGTGTCAAGAGCATTCCTGTCCTTTGCATGGACATTCTACATGTAGCTGTTTCTTTATTGACTCTCTCCACCACTAGAATGTGGGCTCCATGAGAGCAGAGGCTTGGCTCACTGCTGTATCCCTGGAGCCTAGGACAACGCTTAGCACATCAGATGCTTAATGAATATTTTCTGACTGAATGCATATGTGAACTTAAGGTGATTCAATATTAGGAAATTCATTGTTTTAATTAATCACATCAGCCAGTAGTTCAAAGGTGACCAAACACACGATAAGTTCAATAGGTGCCATAGACATTTGATAAAATTGAATAGATAATTCTGGTAAAAGATTTGACAAACTTCCTGGTTCTAAAAACTAAATTCCAAATGAATAGCCTAAATTATAGCTAATTGTGAACCCTTAGAGACATTCCCATTAAACTCAAGACAGAGCAGGAAATCCTTTCTCCTGAGAGTATGTAATGCCAGTTTACTTTTTCTTCTTTTACTAGGACTTCCTAGGCACTAGATACTGTGATAAATTCCCCACACATACCTTATAATTAATCCTCACGCCAGTCCTATGAGGGCTACAGTAGCCTCTATTTACAGTCAATGAAAGGGGGTTCCAAAGGTAACCCCTATCCCAAAGTCACTCAGCAAGTCCAGAAGGCAGCGAGGACGCAAAGCCAGGGCCAGTGGATGGGGGAGGATCTGACTCCTGAGAATGATAACAAGCGTCAGAATAATGAACTCCAAATGGTCCACAGGCGTGAAAAATAGTTCCTCCTCACTAATAAACAGAGAAGTGCAAACGAAAGCAATCATGCCTATCGAATGGTCAAGTATTTGTAAAAGGGTAGAACAATCAGTGTTGGTGAGGGTACAAGATGCTAGGGGAGAGAAATCGGTTCAGTCTTTCTGGAAGGCAATTGTCAGCGCATAGCTTAAGCCGTGTGACTGTTCATTTGCTTTGACCCCACAATTCTGCTTCTAGTAATTCATCCTCAGGGAATAATTCAGGATGTGGGCAAAGATTGAATTACAAGGATATTCGGTGCGGAGTAATCTTACAAAATAGCTTGTGCAGCATGAGTTCCACTTTTTATCTATTTATCATCTACCTATGTATGGAAAGAGAGAGGAGAGGGAGAGGGAGAGTGGGAGAGGGAGAGAGGAAAGGAGAGAGAAAGAGAAAAGGAATATATCAAAATAGTAACTGGGGTTTTCTCAGAACAGTCGAATTACAAGCAATGTATTGTTTCCTTCTGAACACTTTGCTCTATTTCCTGAAGGTTTATAATGATCATGTGTTATTAATTACCCTTATAATCAGAGAGCACAATAAAATTATTTTCGTTTTGGAAATAAGTTGGGTGTTTTCTTCTCTCTTACCTGGCATTTGAGGTGGGATTACCTGTGTTTGTTCAGTCAACAGTTAGGCCCTGTGCTGGGGATAGGAATACAGCAATGAATGACAGACTCAGCCCCTGCTGTTAAGGAGTGGACATTCTAGTGTGGCGAGACATTAAATAAACACTCAGATACATAGGAGCCCTGTCTGCAGCGGACACGTGTTATTAAGAATAATCAAGGTGGAGCAAGGGATAAAGGGTGCTCTTTTAGATTCAATGGTCAAAGAAAGCCTCTAAGGAGGGGCCATTTGTGGAAGAGGTGGGGAAGCTAGCCCTTTGGATGTCTAGGGGTAGAGTGTTTTAGGCAGAGGGGACAGCAAATGCAAAGGCCCTGAGGCAGGAGTGGGCTTAAAATGTTCAAGGTACAGCAAGGAGGCTGGTGTTAGCAGAACAGAGGAGTGAGGGGGAGTGGAAGGTGACTTTGGAGAGGGTATGGACGCCGGATTAGGTGAGGCTTTGTCGGCTAAGGGAGTGATATGCCTCTGGTAGCCTGAGCAGGAGTAACCCACAGTCCCAGCCAGGCCACTGCTTGCTGCCAAAGCCCTCTCTCTCTCTCTCTTTTTAAAGATTTTATTTATTTGACACACAGAGAGATCCCAAGTAGGCAGAGAGGCAGGCAGAGAGAGAGGGGGAAGCAGGCTCCCTGCTGAGCAGAGAGCCCGATGCGGGGCTCGATCCCAGGACCCTGAGATCATGACCTGAGCTGAGGGCAGAGGCTTTAACCCACTGAGCTACCCAGGCGCCCCTCCAAAGCCCTCTCTTGCCCTAGTCCCTTTTTGGGGCAGCAGACAAGATGTTAGCACTTTCAAGAGCTAAAGCTTCCAGAGGAGAATGTCAATGTCACATAACAACAGAGACACTTACTTTTTTTTTTTAAGATTTTATTTATTTATTTGACAGAGAGAGACAGCGAGAGAGAGAACACAAGCAGGGGGAGTGGGAGAGGGAGAAGCAGACTCCCCACGGAGCAGGGAGCCCAATGCGGGGCTCAATCCCAGGACCCTGAGATCATGACCTGAGCCAAAGGCAGACGCTTAACCCACTGAGCCACCCAGGTGCCCACGTTTTTGTTTTTGCTTGTGCTTCTTCACCTCTCTAAAATGTATCTGGGTTACCTGTGTTACATAAAGAAGTTATCTTTAAAAAACCATGAGAGACACTGTAGCCACATGGAAATATTAATGATGCAATTTTGGCCTGAAAGGGAGAACCATAATGCTCCACTAGAATAGGGCATTATGAGTATTTTTTTCTTTAATTTCAAAATTGTCTTAATATTGTTGTATGGCTTTTCTAAGGCAGGAGCCCCCAGATTCCATTTTCCTTCCACACTCTGTTAAGGGATGCGTGGTTTAGGAGTGAAGATCCAGAAACTGCCCCTCTCTCTCGCTTCTGCCTCCAGAGTAGTTTCTAGTGAGAGATCGTTGCTCCAGCAAAACACACAGGCAATTCAGATGCATTGCTCCAGCCCACTCGAGCAGAGGCTGGGAGACCAGTTAGCGATGGGTGGATAGGAACTAGTTTAGCTGCAGTCAGGATGCTGTGCGGGAAACAAGACGGCTCTTCATCCGCACCAGTCATACCTAGACCCAAGCACTTTGTGCTGTGATGTCACCCTTGCTAGCTAAGGACGCCGCTCAAACCCCTTAGCAAAGTTTGCAGCTTTTCTGATGGCTCCAAATCTGACAAATTTGGGTTATAATTGTACAAATAATGTAAGAGACGCAGGGCAGAGTTTGTTATTTTTCCCATTTTACTTCGGAGGAAACAGAAGCCAAGAGAAGCAATAATCTAACCGAGGCTCCCATGGGATATTAGTAGGGGAGCCAGGACTCAGAGGTAGGTTTTCTAATCTTCCTGCCCTTCTGCCCTGCCTTTTAGCCATGGCCCTCCCAAGCCTTGTTCTGTAACCCTTGACTTTCAGGTCCTTACCTGAAATGAGTGTCAGAGCCTTAATCGACACATCCCGGCTAGGGTCTGTGATGGTGTTCCATGGTTTTATAGTTGTTGTTTTTTTTATAGTTTTTATAGTTCCAAGTTTTATAGACTTGAAGATGGTGAAGCTCCTAGTTCGACTCCAATTAAAAGTTACTTCATTAAAAATTATGTACCATTTTCCCCTTTAAAACCAGAATAGTTTGAAAGTGTCTCACTGAGTATTAAGTGAGGAGGTGTGGGGTTTAGTGCAGATATAATGAATATCAGTTTATAATTCAGCTACATACTGCTATCCCCCATGGTCATTTTGACTCATTATACAGTTGTAAATTGATTTTATTCTTATGTAAATAAAACATGGTTTATTTTATATTTGTAAAGGGCGTTTGCTTAAAGGCATAAGCATAAGGCATACCTGATATTCAAATACAAGTTGGTGAGGAAGATGAAAATGAAAATAATTTTGCAAATTTACCTCAGGATGGTTTCACCAGATATGTAAATTATATTCATCTCACCAAAACTCCTATAAAACATGCCATGAAGTTTCTGTTACTTCAAAAAATAATATTAAGAAAATATAATGTAGTGACATTTACAGCCAACTTGGCTTTTCATTTATTTGGAATAAAGACTAGCAAATTATTTTTGGACAAAAATCCTTACAACTTGCAGCCTTAAATGTCATTTCTTAGCTAATCATTTGGACACAGATCTGTAAATTTAAAAATAATAATTACATGAATTTTAAAGTTCAAATAGAATAATCCCAACATTAGGTCATAAAAGTAGGGTTTGCACGTCTTAGATCCCATAACATGCACTTGAATGTAATCTACACGTTAACATGCATTTGATCTTCAAGCTAATCAAGCTCAATGTTATTGAGAGGGTATCTGTTGACAAACAATTCTTTGTGTTTCATAACTCCTATAAATTAAAATGAAGAGCAGATGTCACTTTTTAAGATGGGAAAAGTCTAAATCTGTCTGTTATGATTGTTATTATATTATTAGTATCACTATTATGAAAGGAGATTGTAAGCCAGAGAAGTTAGAGACGTGCCAGCCTGGAAGTTTCTCCAAGTCTTTCCCCACCCCACAGAGCAGTGCGGAGACAATAGTGCTGCCTAAGGCGACACCGTCCTGGGGAGTGGACGTGTGTTCCAGTGTATGAACATGGGAGTAGCAGTGCATCTGTGGGGATGTGTGTGAATGTGCTTGTGAGTGATTTCGTGCACGCATGTGGGTCTGTGAGTGTGTTTATGAATGCATCAGCATATGTCTGTATGTGTGTAGGTGACCATTTGTGAGTGTAGGTGTAAATGTATGTATGTGTGATCGTGCAAGTGAGCATGTATGTGTGTGCAAAATAGCCTCAGCCCTGAGGAAGAGAATCTGGGTTTTCATAACTGCAGAACGAGAAAATTCTAAAGTACACAAACCTATTAAACCAAATGAAATAGATTCCTAGTATCTTTCATGGAGCTGAGAAGAGCAGTGTCATCTCTTTCTCTGCTCGTTTGATGGTTAGTCATGTAGCAGAACGAAGCTGTGTGACTTTGGTAGTGGCAGATGCTGTGTGTGCGTTGAAGGGGGGCTGGTGAGGAACACTCCACAAGGTGGACCAAGCCGTCAGGCCAGGTCCGGCCCACCGGGTGCCCTGGGGGAAGAGGGCAGCGGTGGGCAGCAGCCCCCGGAGCCCAGCCACCAGTGCAGAGTGCAAATCCCCCAAGCTCTCTCCGTCCCTCCCTTCCTCCATCCCCCGTTCTCCCAGGACACACACACCAAAGTGGGCTCAAGCCTTCATCTTTAATAAGCTCAGAAGACAGTAAATCATGGTAATGAGAAACACAACGAGCACATCTGCTCCCGATGAAGCATCGCACGCAGGCTGATCAATTGGTCTAGAAACTGTTCTTCGGACATTACTCAGGATGAAGTTGTCCTGCCAGACTGCAGCTTCCCATACGTAATTGGATGATGTGTCAGACCAGCTGCAAGTCCCTCTAGTGGGACCATCACCGTATTTTTCAGTTCAGGCCATCCTGACTAAGGAATTTGGGGCTGTTTCCAAAATGCTTTTCTTTTCCTTTTTTTTACACCTCAGAGCCCATTTTCACAGAAAAAAAGAATTTGAGCAAGGGTGATACATTTCCAGGAGCATCTGGCTAAAAGACATGCTTTTGATCCCTGAACTGTTTTCGGAGTCTTCTGTCAACATGAAACCCCTCCCCCCATCCGCATTTATTTGTGACAGGATGAGAGGTAGCCTGTGATGAAGAGCATTTGTGGGGCAGCTTGTGAGCCCCTTGGGGGTACGCTTCTCTCATCCAGCTCTGGTATTCTCGTGTCATATCCAGAGCCGCAGGGTAAGGGTCTTATAGTTACATGAGCCCTTAGGGCTTCCAAGGACGGCTCACATCAGGACATGCCCATTCGTTTGTTCGTTCATTCATTCGACACTGGTTTAGACACTTGGGATACATCAGTGAAGCGAATGCACAAAGATCCCTGGCCTCCTGGTTTACGGGATAGCAGGTAGAGACAGTCACACAGTAGGCATCGTAAAAAGGAAGCAATATAGCATGTTAGCAGGTGTCATGGGCAAAAGAACAGGATTGGGGGCGGTCACAAGTATTAAGTAGAGTAGTCAGGGAAGGCTTTGATGACAAAGTGAACATTTGAGCGGACTTGAAAGATGAAGATGATCTCAAGGAAAGAGCCTTCCAGCAGAGGGGACAGGTAGAGCAAAGGTCCCAGGGTGGGAGAGCGCCGGGCCTGTTTGTGGAACAGCAAAGAGGCTTGCGTGGCCAATTTAAAGAGCAAGGGAAAGGGTAGGAGGTGAGGAGGTGAGAGCGGTGGGCAGGGCCAGAAGACAGATAAGGCCTTGCAGACCATGGTGAGGACTTGGGCTCTTCATTCGAGATGGCAGCTGGTGTGTGGGGTTTGGAGCAGAGGAGGGATGGGACATGGCTTGTGCCTCAATAGGATTGCTCTGGCCACTGTGCTGGAAATAGACTGTAAGGCAGCAGGAGTGGAGACAGGCTAATGTAATCATTCCAGGTAAGACATGATGGCGGCTTATCCCATCCAGTGGAGGAACCTGCCAGTAGGATCGTGGCACGAATTGAACAAGGTAGTTTTTTTTTTTTTTAAACACTCTTTCTTTCTTTCTTTCTTTCTTTCTTTCTTTCTTTCTTTCTTTCTTTCTTTCTTTCTCTTTTTCTTTCTTTCTTTCTTTCTTTCTTTCTTTCTTTCTTTCTTTCTTTCTTTCTTTCTTTCTTTCTTTCTTTCTTTCTTTCTTTCTTTATCAGAGAGAGAGAGAGAGAGAGAGCACAAGCAGAGGGAGCAGCAAACAGAAGGAGAAGCAGACTCCTGGCTGAGCAAAGAGCCTGATGTGGGAGTCGATCCCAGGGCCCCGGGACCGTGACCTGAGCCGAAGGCAGAGGCTTTACCTACTGAGCCATCCAGGCACCCCGAACCAGGTAGGTTTTAAAAGCTGGAAGTGAACAATTTTTTGGCTGGTTGCGGTTCAATTTTGCTTCGAGCTAGCCACCTATGTCCCATTCTGATAGAGAGGGGGTGGAATGCACTAGGCCTTCAGGTTTTTCTCAGAAGAGCAGACCCCCCAAGACCCCCAAGACTCCCAAGGGGAGGCTCCGGGACTGGGAGCATGAATGTGAGAATCCCTGAATCTCTTCAGGGGTCTGGGGGAATCTGGGTCTGGGGACCTCAGTATACTTGGTGGGGGGATCAGATTCCAGACCTCGCAGGTAAGTAGGAAGGAAGGCTGACTGCTCTTTAAAGAGCCTTGCTGCCGATGGCAGTGTCCGGAAGACTTCAGGATGCAGAGGGAGAAAGGAGAAGTCAGTTCCATCTCCCTCATCAGATAGCTCCACTGGTCTCTCCTGCTGTGCCCCGAGCAGAAATCTGGAAAGACCTTGCCCCTCTCGTCCTCTGCCCCCAAGCTGTTGGTTGTGCCATGAAGGTGTTTAGGGAAGGGAGCTGTAGGTACACCTGAGCAGGAGCCTTTTTGGGGAGGGGAAGAGGCAGTATACTCTGGGAGCTTGGTATGGGAGTGAGGGCAAGACACCAGGGAGAGGGCTAGAGGGGGATTTTTGCAACGGGGACCTTGAGTCCAATGTAGAGTCCCAGGGGCATCCAGAATTTTACAAAAGGTCCCCAGCCGGTCGGTGTTTAGGAGGTCGGGTCCTGGGTGTACCATCATGGAACTTGAGCAAGGCCCTTTCTCCTCCAGATGCCATCCCTGAAGTAGATGGTGGGCCCAGGTGACCTCCAAGGTCTTCCAGCTCAGACCTGAGGGACTGCGGCTTAGCGAGAGGCCGGCCTGTGCCGCCGCGCTGAGCCAGCTCCGCAGAGGGCGAGGGCGACAGGCGCCGATGCGGAAGAGCGCGCTCTGAGTCAGGGCTTTAATAATTTACGCTGCAGCTCGCTGGGAATACAAATGCGGCGGCGGCGGGAGCGGCGGGAGCGCTGGGAGAAGAGAGGGGGGGGAGCACTGCCGCCACCTGGGACTACCCTGGACGCGCGCGCCACCCTGCGTCCGGCCGGGGAACTGCAGGCTGCGCTTCGGCTTGCGGGGTTCTTGGAAGGGGGCGGGGGGGGGGGGTGGAGCGCGGCGGTGAAGAGCCAGCCTCGGAGAAAGCAGCTGCTTCCGCAGCTCATCTCCTCTGGTCCCAACTGCTTGCTTGCCCCCACATTCCCTTCCTGGCCATCTCTTGAGGATCCTTCTATACGCAGTCACGGAACGACTTTCCCTTTCCGAGTCTCAGCTTTGGGGACTGCACATGGAGGCAGAAGCGTCCACCTCACAAGGAGCAGGTCGGGCCCCTGCTAGACCTCAGGCCCAGTGTCTCAGGGGTCCCCCAGCAGTTTCTGGGAACCCCAAGCCCAGACTGCGACCAGGGGACCTGCGTGGGTCCCGGTTTTGCTCCTTTACAGTCTCTTGGATCCTCTGTCCCCACCCATGGGATGGATCAGATGTCCTGAGAAGCTCCGGGACTTCCGCCCACGGGGGTCATTGCAGGGCCCCAAGGCCAGGCCTTGGTTAGGGGGACGGGGACCAGGGTCGGTCTGGAAAACAGATCGCTCCCACTGGGCAGCGAGATAGTTCTTTCTCAAGAGGAAGTAAGTTTGGGCGCCAGACTGGTGCTAACATGCTGATTTTGTGACTCAAATTGTATAGACAGGACTACTGCGGACACTGTTGGTTAACAAGGAGACCTTAAAGACATTCCCTCCTTCCACAAGCCTCGAATGCCTCTTCTGTGCCAGGCATGTTGCTGGGTGCTGAGGCGGTGATCTACACTCAAAGGGGACCTCTTCCCAGCTCTGTGCAAAATTCTTAGTCTGCCCCCCAGGGCTCCATTCTGGGCTCCTGGCCTTTTCTCTGCCCACACACCCTCCCCACCAAGCTCATCCATACTGAGAACTTGAATTACCTCTAACCCTGACCTTTCCCGTGAACTCCAGAATCATATACTCCACTGCAAGGTGGCCATTTCCACTTGGGCATCACACAACCAAAACCCACTCACCATGTCCGAGTCTGACTTCATGATCTTGGCCATCCTCGATGAGGTCCATGGCCCTCAGGACACAGTACAAACTCCTACCATGACCTACAAGGTCACTGATGACCCTAGTCCTGCCCCTTGCCTCTCTCCTGAGCCTCTCCAGCCTCTCAAATCTTCTCATGGGCCACACACTCTCTCTTTGTCCATGCTATTCCCTCTACGCCTGTCACTAGTTCATCAGCCACTTCTGGTCCACTGTCTTCCCAATTTATCTTGGCCCCATGATGCATCATTTCAATTCCTGTCTTTTAATACCTTCAGTACAACCCCCTTCATCCTCCCTGCCTACCCTCCCAGGTCCTGCTGCTGCATCTACCTTGAGGACGCTAAATAGCCATCCACCCTCTCCTGGAATATAACCCCTCTAAGAAGGGCTGTTGACATTTTGAGTGGAATAATTCTCCATTGGAAGAAAGGGAGAGCATGAGTTTGATTTTGAGCAAGTTGAGTGCAAAGGGCCTTTAAGATGTCCTCAAGAGGACATACTCTTAAAAAAAAAAAAAAAAGAGGACATAATCTTCATCTAACAGTGTGTTTACAGACTTGGAGCTCATGGGAGAGGTCTGAGCTGGGGACGTAGGCTTAGAAGCCATCTGTGCACATGGATCCTGGAAGCCACAGCCATGGCTGTGATTGGGAAGGCTTGGGGTGCAGGATGGGAAGAAGAGAGGGTCCAGGGCTGAAATATGAGGAAATCCTTGTTTACAGATTGAGAAAAAGAAAAAAAGAACCTGCAGAAGAGCAGTTGGAGCAGTAGAAGGAAAACCATTAGAGCACTGTGTATCAGAAGTCAGGGAGAGGGGTGTTTCATGAAGGAGGGTGTATAAGTCAAGTAAGAGAGGGATCAAAAGTGGCCAAGGGATTTTGTGACAAGGAAGGTGCTGGTAACCTTAATGGGAATTGGTTTTTTTTTGTTTTGTTTTGTTTTGTTTTTGTTTTTTGACACAATAGAGAAAGAAGTCAGATTGGAGTGAGTTGAGGAGTAAGTGAGATCCCAGTGAATCCTGTTTTCTCTTGCTACATGGTCTTTGCACAGATTGTTCTCTTTCTTGGAAATCCTTTCTCTCTCATCTTTGTCTAGTTAATTTCTAGCACAGCATCTCAGCTCAATCATCACTTCCTAAGAGAAGCCTTCCCTGACCTCCCTGTCTCAGGTAAATTCTGCCATCTTACTCTTTCATTATACCACATATTTATCTCTCATTCAGATTCTCTGTTGTGATTCTTCATTTATTTGTGGGATTATAGAATCAATTCGTATCTCCTCCATCAGACTAGAAGCTCATGAGAGCAGGTTCTAATCTGTTTTTGTTCACCACTGCATCTCAGCATCTAACACAGTGCTTGACACAGAGTGGAGGCTCCATAAATGTTTTTAAACATTTTAATTCCAGTATAGTTAACATAAAGTGTTATATTAGTTTCAGGTGAACAATATAGTAATTCGACAATTCTATGCATTACTCAGTGCTCATCATGGTATACGTACTCTTAATCCCCTTTACCCATTTTCCTCTTCCCCCCACCCACCTCCGCTCTGGCAACCATCAGTTTGTTCTCTATGGTGAATGGTCTGTTTTTGGCTTGTATCCCTTCTTTCTTTGTTCATATATTTTGTTTCTTAAATTCCACATAAGAGTGAAATCATATGGTATTTGTCTTTCTCTAACTGGCTTATTTCGCTTAGCATTATACTCTCTAGGTCCATCCATGTTGTTGCAAATTGCAAGATTTCATTCTTTTTGATGCCTGAATAATATTCCACGGTGTGTGTGTGTGTGTGTGTGTGTGTGTGTGTGTGTATCACATCCTCTTTATCCATTCATCTATCAGTGGACACTTGGACAGCTTCTATAATTTGGCTATTGTGAATAATGCTCAATAAACATAAGAGTGCATATATCTTTTTAAGTTAGTGTTTTTTGTATTCTTTGGGTAAATACCCAGTAGTAGAATTATTGGATCATATGGTAGATCTATTTTTAACTTTTTGAGGACCCTCCATACTGTTTTCCACAGTGGCTGCACCAGTTTGCATTGCCACCGACAGTGTAAGATGGTTCCTTTTCTTCCACATGCTCACCAACACTTGTTTCTTATGTTTTTGATTTTAGCCATTCTGACAGGTGTGAGGTGATATTTCATTATGGTTTTCATTTCCCTGATGATGAATGATGTTAAACAACTTTTCATGTGTCTCTTGACCATCTGTATGTCTTCTTTGGGGAAATGTCTGTTCATGTCTTCTACCTATTTTTTAATTGGATTTTTTTTTTTTTTTTTGCTGTTGAGCTGCATAAGTTCTTTATATAATCTGGATACTAACTTTTTATTGGATATGTCATTTACAAATATCTTCTCCCATTCAGTAAGTTGTCTTTTAGTTTTGTTAATCGATTCCTTTGTTGTGCAGAAGCTTTTTATTTTGATGAAATCTCAATAGTTTATTTTTGCTTTTATTTCCCTTGCCTCAGGAGACATATCTAGAAAAACGTTGGCATGGCGAATGTTAGAAATTACTGCCTGTGCTCTCTTCTAGGATTTTTATGGTTTCAGGTCTCACATTTAGGTCCTTAATCCATTTTGAGTTTATTTTTGTGTAGGGTATAAGAAAATGGTCTAGTTTCATTCTTTTGCATGTAGCTGTCCAGTTTTCCAAACATCATTTGTTGAAGAGATTGCCTTTTTCCCATTGGATATTCTTTCCTGCTTTGTCGAAGATTAATTGACCACATAGTTGTGGGTTCATTTCTGGGCTCTATTCTGTTCTTTTGATCTGTGTATCTATTTTTGTGCCAGTACCATATTGTTTTGATTACTACAGCTTTGCAGTATATCTTGAAATCTGGGCTTTTGATACCTCTAGTTTTATTTTTCTTTTTCAAGATTGCTTTGGTTATTTGGGATCTTTTGTGGTTCCATATACATTTTAAGATTGTTCTAGTTCTGTGAAATATGTTGTTGGTATTTTTTTCTTTTTTTAAATTATTTTTTTAAAATTTTGTTTTATTTTTTCAGTGTTCCAAGATTCATTGTTTGTGCACCACACCCAGTGCTCCATGCAATACGTGCCCTCCTCATACCCACCACCAGGCTCACCCAAGTCCCCACCCTCCTCTCCTCCAAAGCCCTCAGTTTGTTTCTCAGAGTCCACAGTCTCTCATGTTTCATCTCCCCCTCCAATTTCCCCCAATTCACTTTTCCTTTCCTTCTCCCAATGTCCACCATGTTTTTCCTTATGCTCCACATGTAAATGAAACCATATGATAATTGACTATCTCTGCTTGACTTATTTCGCTCAGCATAATCTCTTCCAGTCCCCTCCATGTTGATACAAAAGTTGGGTATTTTGATAGGGATTGCATTAAATCTGTAGATTGCTTAGATAGTATGGCTATTTTAATAATATTTGTTCTTTCAATCCATGAGCATGGGATATTTTTCCATTTGTGTTGTCTTCAGTTTCTTTCATCAATGTTTTATACTTTTCAGAGTATAAGTTTTTCACCTTTTGGTTAACTTTATTTCCAGGTATTTTATTATTTTCAATGCAATTGTAAATGGCATTGTTTTCTTAGTTTCTCTTTCTGCTACTCCATTATTACTATCTAGAAATGCAGTGGATTCCTGTATATTGATTTTGTATCCTGTAATCTTAATGAATTCACTTATCAGTTGTAGTAGTTTTTGGTGGAGTCTTTATATTTAGGGTTTTCTATATGTAGTATCATGTCATCTGCAAGTAGTGGAAGTTTGACTTCTTCGTTACCAATTTGTATGCCTTTTATTCCTTTTTGTTGTCTGATTTCTGTAGCTAGAACTTCTAGTACTATGCCAAATAAAAGTGAGAGTGGTGAGAGTGGAAATCCTTGTCTTGTTCATTACCTTAGAAGAAAAAGATCTGGGGCACCTGGGTGGCTCAGTGGGTTAGAGCCTCTGCCTTTGGCTCAGGTCATGATCTCAGGGTCCTGGGATCGAGCCCCACATCGGGCTCTCTGCTCAGCAGGGAGCCTGCTTCCCCCCCCCCCCCTGCTTGCCTCTCTGCCAACTTGTGATCTCTCTCTCTGTCAAAGAAATAAATAAAATCTTTAAAAAAAAAAAAAGAAAGAAAAAGATCTGTTTTTTCCCCATTGAGTATGATGTGAGCTGCGGGTTTTTCATGGATGGCCTTTATTATTTTGAGGTGTGTTCCCTCTAAACCTACTTTGCTGAAGGTTTTTTTTTTTTTAAATCATGAATGGATGTTGTACTTTATCAAATGTTTTTTCTGCATCTATTGAAATGATCATATAGCTTTTATTTTTTCTCTTGTTGATGTGATGTATCATATTGATTGACTTGTGAATATTGAACCACTCTTGCACCCTGGGATTAAATCCCACTTGATTGTGGTAAGTGATTTTTAAAATGTATTGCTGGATTTGGTTTGCTAATATTTTGTTGAGGGTTTTTGCATCTATGTTCATCAGAGATACTGGCCTGTAGTTTTCTTTTTTAGTGGGGTCTTTATCTGGTTTTGGTATCAGGATAATGCTGGCCTCACAGAATGCATTTAGAAGCTTTCCTTCCTCTTCTATTTTTTGGAATAGTTTGAGAAGAATAGGTTTTAACTCTTCTTTAAATGCTTGGTAGAATTCACTTGTGAAACTATCTGATCCTGGACTTTTGTTTTTTGGGAGTTTTTTTGATTACTGATTCCGTTTCATTGCTGGTAATCAGTGTGCTCAAATTTTCTATTTCTTCCTGATTCAGTTTTGGTAGGTCATATGTTTCCAGGAATTTGTCCATTTCTTCTGGTTGTCCAATTTTTTGGCATATAATTTTTTGTGATATTCTCTTATAATCCTTTGTATTTCTCTGGTGTCGGTTGTTATTTCTCCTCTTTTATTTCTGATTTTGTTTGAGTCCTCTGTCTCTCTCTTTCTCTTTTTGATGAGTCTGGCTAAAGGGTTATCAATTTTTTGTTTATCTTTTCAAAGAGCCAGTTCCTGGTTTCATTGATCTGTTCTGTTTTTTGTTGTTGTTGTTTCTACTTCATTTATTTCTGCTCTCACCATTATTATTTCCTTCCTTCTACTCTTTTTGGGTTTTGTTTGTTCTTGTTTTTCTAGCTTCTTTAAGAGTAAGGTTAGGTTGTTCATTCAAGATTTTTCTTGCTTCTCGAGGTAGGCATAAATTGCTATAAACTTCCCTCTTAGAACAGCTTTTGCCTCATCCCAAAGATTTTGGACCATTGTGTTCTTATTTTAATTTGTTTCTATGTATTTTTTAATTTCCTGTTTGATTTCCCATTCATTTTTTAGTAACATGGTATTTAACCTTCAATTGTCTGTGCTCTTTCCAGATTTTTTCTTGTGGATGATTTCTAGTTTCATAGCATTGGGCCCTAGGCCTGAGAACAGCACTAGGGAATGAGGAGAATGTTCACCTATGTCTCAGCCTTAGGTGAGAACCAAACCTCAGGATGAGGAGGTTGAGAGAACTTCCAGTTGAGAGAGCCAGGCTGAAGAGTGTGATTTTATAGACTAGGAGTGTCTGAATAGTGCAATGGTGAATGCTTAGCAACTAAGAAATTGTGTGACCTTGGGGAAATTTTTTGCCTTTCGGCCTCAGTTTCTCTATCTGTTCAAAGAAATTATGATAGTACTACCTCATAGGGCTGTTGAGGAAATTAAATGAATTAATACAGTTAATATTGCAAAGAATAGTACTCTCTTAAGGGAGTGCTTGACAATACATGCTTACTAAAGAGTTTCTAAAAAATTTCATTTGGCCCTTTTCAAAATTCTGAAGGGTCAGTAGGGTAGGGATTATTATCCCCAGATGAAGAATGTGATACCCAAAAAGTTTAAGGAGGTTACTGAACACTAAGTTAGGCTCAGAGTTGGGACAAGTCCCCAGTTTCCTGACTTGCTGGTCAACACATTTTTCTACCACAGCCCACTGCATTAAGGGCTTCTGAGAAGTGGTGAGAGAACAGGCTAGATGATAAGCAGTGTTTCATTGGCCAGGGGATTCTCCTTCTCATCAAATCACACCTTGGCAGAGTCCTCAGTTACAGCAACCCTGCCTAACAGCCACCCAGACTATTTACCACCAGCCCCTTTGCACTGTCACCGATACCGGGTCCCTCCCCTGCTTGATCCTGAGAGCTAGCTGGTGGGGATTTAATCTGCCCTCAGTCTGACCCAGTACATCCCACTGAGTTCCTGCTGAGCATAATGTTCAGACAACTATTGATCTGATTAGCCCGGGCGCCTCGTGCTCCGGTGGGCCCCTTGCGGCGCTAATAGAAGGGGAGGGAGATTAAATTAGCAATGATGCTGAGATGGGGGAGCTGCTGAAATGCGTTTACAAATGGATTTTTAATATAAAAAATAAGGGCAATTGGCACTGGGAATTAGGATGTAATGAAGGCCCTTGTAGCTAGAGCTGCTGATAAGAGGGTAATAAATTGAAGAATGAGAAACTCCCAAACCAACAGACTCTGAAAGCCAATATCTAGAGATATTCCTGTAACTAGTGACTGTGGACTTTTCCTTGCCATTGGTTGCAGTGACCCAAGTGGGGATCAGACAAGCCTAAAGCAGAACTTTCCCGAATATCATGAGGGGGTCAGGGCAGAACGGGACCCTTTTAGAAAGTGAGAACAGGGTTATGGGCACTTAGAAAGTGATGGTGGCAAAGGCATCTGACTCACAGGCCTAGTTAGTGAAAGATAGGAGAAAGAGCATGGCTCAATGAGGTTGATGATAATATGGTGACAATATTCCATAGAAACCAAACTGAAAAAGTTATTACAACTGGGTTCAGGAATCTGAAATGTCACCTGGCTGCAAAGCTCTGGCTGCATTTTTTATTATTTTTATTTTTTATTTTATTTTTCAGTGTTCCAAGATTCATTGTTTATGCACCACACCCAGTGCTCCATGCAATACGTGTAGATTCCTTAAAAAATTAAAAATAGAGCTACCCTGTGACCCTGCAATTGCACTACTGGGTATTTACCCCAAAGATACAGATGACATGAAAAGAAGGGCCATATGCATCCCAGTGTTCATGGCTGCATTTTTTTAAACAACATTATTGAGATATAAATCACATACCATGAAATTCATTTTAAAGGGTACAATCTAATGTTTTTTTTAAAGTATATTCACAGTTGTGCAACAGTCACTAAAATCAATTTTAGAACATTTCATCATCCCCCAGATAAACTTTGTGCTCTTTAGCAGTCACTCCCCATTCTTCCCTCCCCTAAGCCATTAGCAACCACTAATCTGCTTTTAGTCTCTATGGATTTGCTTATTCTGATCATGTCATATAAATGTAATCATGCAATATGTGGCTTTGTGCGTCTGGTTTCTTTCACTTGGAATGTTTTCAAGGTTTATCTGTGCTGTAGCATGTATTAGGACTTCATTCTTTTTTTATGGCTGAATAATATTCCATTGTATAGATACACCACTTTCGTTTATCCATTCGTACATTGTTGGACATCTGGATTGTTTCCACTTGGGTGATATTATAAATAATTATCCCATGAATATTTACATACATGTTTTTATGTGAACATATATAATTTCTTTTTTTTTTTAAGATTTATTTTGACAGAGAGAGAGAGAGATCACAGGTAGGCAGAGAGGCAGGCAGAGAGAGAGGGGGAAGCAGGCTCCCCGCTGAGCAGAGAGCCCGATGTGGGGCTTGATCCCAGGTCCCTGAGATCATGACCTGAGCCAAAGGCAGAGGCTTTAACCCACTGAGCCACCCGGGCACCCCAACATACATAATTTCTTGTGGATCTATATCTCGGAGTCAAATTGCTAGGTCATTTGATAACACTCCATGTTTAACTTTTAAAGGAACTTCCAAACTCTTTTTCCATAGCGCCTGCACCATTTTCCATTCCTACTAGCAATGTACATGAGTTCCAATTTTTCACTTCCTTACCAGTACTTGTTATTTTCCATTTTTTAAAATTATAGTCATCATAGTGGGTATGATGTGGAATCTCATTTTGCCTTTGATTGGCATTTTCCCAATGACTAGTGATAGTGAGTGTGTTTTCATGTGCTTATTGGCCATCTGGATATCTTCTTTGGAGAAATGTCTCTGCAGATCCTTGCCCAATTTTTTTTTTAAGATTTTATTTATTTATTTGACAGAGAGAGAGATCACAAGTAGGCAGAGAGGCAGGCAGAGAGAGAAGAGGAAGCAGGCTCCCCGCTGAGCAGAGAGCCTGATGTGGGGCTCGATCCCAGGACCTTGGGATCATGACCTGAGCCGAAGGCAGAGGCTTTAACCCACTGAGCCACCCAGGCGCCTCTCCTTGCCCAATTTTTAATTAGGTTATTTTGTTTTTTATGGCTGAGTTGTAAGAGTTCTTTATATATTTTGGATAGTAGACCCTTATCAGATATCTGATTTGCAAATATTTTCTTCCATTCTCTGGGTCATCTTTATTTTCTCAGTAGTGTCCTTTGATGCACAAAATCTTTTAATTTTGATGAAGCCCAACTTACTTCTTTTTTCTTTTGTTGCTTATATTTTTAGTATCATCTGACTGGTTTTCAAGGCAATAGTTATGATCTTTCCTATCCTATGACCACCCCAGCCCTATCCCCAGTCATTCTATTGCAGGTCCTTGGTCCCAAGCAAAGAAATTAAAAACTTAATTTTTCTGAGAACATGTTGATATGCTTATAGATATTCTGTTGTGATATTGATAATATATGGGAAATTAGAAGCTAGACCCAATTACAGTGGATGGAGGGAGGCTGTAGCAAATTGTATTTCCATACCTCTGCAACACAAACACACTGAAATATTCCCATTAGTAACTCCAATATTCCCATTAGTAACTGAAGGTTGTAATAATAGTGTGGAAGAAATGTGACCTTCACAGTGGCTGAACAATACAAAGAGGGGGCATTTTCAAATGACTCTAGTATTGATGTCAGTGAATGTGATTGCTCTGATGAAAGCACTAACAGCAAAACTAATATTGGTAATAACAATAACTGATACGAACTCTCTGTTTCCTGCCAAGACCAGCCCTAGACCGAGGACCCATACTCTGTACCCATCTGTTTCTGCCGTGTGTCTTTGAGACTGTCGTCCGCTTCATCTTCACATGCTCAAACCTACTTGACTTTTTTCCTGTTTTTTAAATTGGTTTTTATTC
Organism: Potos flavus; assembly: GCA_028534135.1. Classification (NCBI taxonomy): domain Eukaryota; kingdom Metazoa; phylum Chordata; class Mammalia; order Carnivora; family Procyonidae; genus Potos; species Potos flavus. Next base: position 3,144,979 of record CM052901.1, on the reverse strand, counting down.
AAATTCCAGTTAGTTAACATACAGTGTAATATTAGTTCCAGGTGTAGAATTTAGTGATTCAACGCCTCCCTACAACACCCGGTGCTCATCATGCCTTGTGCACTCCTTCATCCCCATCCCTTATTTCACGCATCCCCCCACCTCCTCCCTGGTGACCATCAGTTTGTTACCTATAGTCAAGAGTCCGTCTCATGGTTTGCCTCTCTCTCTCTCTTTTCCCCATGCTCATTTGTTTTGTTTCTTAAATTGCACGTACGAGTAACTTTTAAAGCCTAGCTTACCTCTGCCATGAAGCCTTCCCTGGTTTCCCCCATCCTTAACCTTCAGATGTACCCTGAGGTGAGGGGCGCTAGTCAACTGCAGATGGAATAATGACTTGGAGGAGCCCAGAGCTCAGGATGAGGAGGTAGGAAGGGCCTCCAGATGGGAGAACCAGGCTGAAGACTTTAATTCTATAGACTAGGAGTGGTCAAAGAGTGCAATGGTGAAATGCTTAGCCTGTCTAACCTTGGGATAATGTTTGCTTTCTCTGTGCCTCAGTTTCCCTATCTGTTCAATGAGATTATGATCGTACCTACCTCATAGGGCTGTTAAGGAAATTAAATAAGTTAATGCATGCAAAGGACTAAGAGCAGCAGTCTCTTAAAGCAGCACTTGACAAGTAATACACACTCACTGAAGGTTTTATTTATTTCTAAATTTCATTTGCTTAAAATCTCAGGCTCCTGACATGAGAAGCCTAGGGGCGGGTCCCATGAGCCTCAGGTTTCACCCCATGAGGACTTCTCATCACTGCTATCATCTGCACAGAGCAGACTGGAATACAGTAGGTAGCAGAGTCTCTTGGACCAATGCAGTGTCTTTGGTAACATTTGAACTTAAAATATGGAACATACATTTAAAAAATTTTAAATCTACCAATAGGCTATGATAATTAGTGAGCAAAGTTATTTATATTTATCAGCAACAAATACATGAAAAAGCAATTTAATGATGTCATTTGCAACAGCAACAACAAAAATCAATTACACAGGATTAATATAAAAAAAGATGTGCAAGATCTCTACACTGAATACTACAGAACATTGCTGATAAATTATAGAAGATCTAAAGAAATGGAGATATATATCATGTTCATGGATTGGAAGGATCAATATTATTAAGATGTTAATTCTCCCCAAATTGATCTATAGACCCAGTGTGATTCCAATAAAAAAATCACAGAGGATGTGTGTGTGTGTGTGTGTGTGTGTGTGTGTGTGTGTGAATTGACAATCTGATTGTGAAATTTATATGGAAATGCAAAGGACTGAGAATAACTAAGATAATCCTGAAGAAGAACAAAGCCAAGGTCACTTATACCACTCTAAATCAAGATTTGTAAAGCCACAGTAATTATGTCAGTGTATTATTGGCACAAGGATAGGAAAAACAACTGAGCAATGGGACAGAACAGAGTCCAGAAACTCATCCAACTTATGTCAATTGATTAATGTCAAAGATGATACTGCAGTTCAGTGGAGAAAGGATGGCCTTTTTGGTAAATGGTGCTAGCCATCTGGATATCCGTGTGGGGAAAAATGCATTTGAATCCCACCTCACACTATATGCAAAAATTGATTCTAGATGTATTAATATCCAAATGTGAAAGGCAAACCAATACATCTTATAGAAAATAAAATAAAAAAAAATCTTCATGACTTTGGAGTAGGTAAAGATTTCTTAACTAGGACATAAAAGGCACGAACTACAATGGGAAAAATCGTTAAAATGGACTACATTAAAACTAAGAATTTTTGTTAATTAAAAGACATAATAAAGAGAAAGTGCAAGTGAAAATGTATACCCCAGAAAAAGAGATATTTGCAATACACAGACATGACAAAGGAGTCATGTTGAGAGAAATATAATGAAGCCCTACAAATAAAAACAACCCAGCAGAAAACTGAGCAGAATATTTAGAGAGAGAGTTCACAAAGAAGATGTCAAAACGGCCAATGAATATATGAAATGGGCTCATCTTGACTGATCATCAGAAAAATGCAAATTAAAACATCAGTGTTTTAATTTAATTTAATTTTAATTTAATTTAATCCACATACCCACCAGAATGACTAAAATAAAAAAGATTGACAATGCCAGGTTTTGGTGAGTATCTAGAATAACAGGCACACTCATACATTGGTGGGAGGTTGCCTGAGTCAGTTGTGGTTACTATCCTGTCCTTTTCTAGAAAGAAAATGCCACACTCAGAACGATTGCACCCCCTGTTTCCCAACCACTGAATGTGCGCAAATACTCTGCAGTTGTTCACAGACGATCACTCCATTTCTGGAAGGCTGCCTTTTACTGACAGCACTCAGCAACACCTACAACATCACCCCGCATCCGAAGAACACCATGTCATCCAGGACACCTTTTGGGGTGCCAAGCTTGGCATCATCATCCCAGGGCCCTCAGGCCTTGTGTACCGGATGAGACATTCAAGTGGGAGACTGGGCAAGTTGGTCTCACCACTCCACACAGCTGCTTCTGCTGGCCTTGCTGAAGACTCAACGATGAGTTTCTGAGCTCATTTCAAATGAGAGATGTTGCTCCCTTCCCCCAGCTTACTCTATCCTTCTGCGTTGACTCTGTTTTCTATACCTTACTCCATTCTTCCCGTGGACTCGGTTTCTATTGCTGTGTTGCTCCTCATAAGGCCAGCTTGCTTAGAACTGGCCTTTACACCATGGGCTTATGGGCAGCCCCCATGAGCAGAGGAGGAGAGCAAGACTTCCTAGGTAGAAGGTCCTGGTGCAAGAAAGAGTGTCCAGCACTGCCCAGGTCATGGAAGCCAGTTGGCCTACTGTGCAGCTGGCACCAAGGGGGTAACGGGCCCTGTTACTCTCACATTGTTCAGGACCCTTATCCTTTTTTTTTTCCCCCCAGATACTTTTATTTTATTTTTTCAGTGTTACAAGATTCATTGTTTATGTACCACACCCAGTGCTCCATGCAATACGTGCCCTCCTCAATACCCACCACC
>CM052901.1:3090185-3141451 GCA_028534135.1 Potos flavus | reverse complement strand
CTTTTTATCTTGATGAAGTCCCAAAAGTTCATTTTTGCTTTTGTTTCCTTTGCCTTTAGAGACATGTCCTGAAAGAAGTTGCTGTGGCTGATGTTGAAGAGGGTACTGCCTATGTTCTCCTCTAAGATTTTGATAGATCAGGACGCTTATCCTTAACCTCCAGCACTTCAACCCTCAGATGACTCTATTCCCCAACTTCTTCCCAATCTACCCATCTTCTGACTGTATATAACCCCATGCTAGGACCACTTACAACCTTACATTCTTCTCGGACTTAAAGCCAGGTTCTACTTCTTGAGCTTTGCCCATGTTTTGAACCTATTTGTTAATGAAATCAACAAAGGAAAAAATGTCAAATAATAAGAGGAGAGGGCTGGATCCTAAGAAACACTAACATGTTCCCATGGGGAGAGGAAAGCCTACCAAGGAGAGTAAGAAGTAACCAGGAGGCAAATTAGGAGCATGTGGGGGCCATGCAAGCTGAGGGAAGAGAGTGTTTTGAGAAGAGAGTCGTCAGCTTTGCCAGATGCTGCTGAGAGTGAGGAAGATGAGGACTGAGATGTGTCCGTTGAATTTGGCAAAGTGGAGGTCATTGGTGGCCTTTGACAAGAGTGATTTTGGTGGAGCAATGAGTTTGTCAACCTGATTGGCGAGATCTGGGGGGAGAAAGGGAGGTGCAGAAGTGAGGACAAGAAGTACAGGCTATTCTTTGGAGGAGTTTTGCTGTAAAGGGGAGCAGAACGAAGGAGTAGTTGCTGGAGGGGCATGTGGAGTCAAGGGAAGGATCTTTTGGTAAGGGTATGAGGAATAAGGTTGTCTTTGCTAATGTGAAGAGACCAGCGACCATAACTAATTATGTAGCGGACTTTACTCAGAAAACCATTCATGGATTACCTCATTTGAGCCTCAACACAATCTTGTGAGGCTGGTAGATGCTATATTTAACCCAAGTTTACCGCTGAGGAAGTGGAGGCTCAGACCTTCCTAGATTTCCCAGCTAGCAAGTGGCAGAACTGATTCTGATCCCAGGCGGATGACACTGGAGACTGTGCTCCTAGCCCACCTATGACACTACCTCCCAGAGAAGAGGGAGAGGGTGGGAATTCATGGAAGGAAGTGGGAAAGTGGAGGTCAAGGGATCCAGAACCCCTGGCCTGGGGAGGGCCAGCCTGGGACAGAGAAGGGGAGGACCTCTCTCTAAGTGAGCCCTGAGGAATGAAGAGGAGAACACGGTTCATGGGACTGTTCCCATTTGGGGCTCTTTTTTTTTTTTTTTTTTGAGAAACTTGGGAAATTTTCTTATTTGCTCAGAGTGAGGAAGAGGGAGGTAGAGTGGGAGCTTATAAAGACAGTGAAAGTTCAGAAAAATTGAAGTGGAACATGGGAAAAGCTGTGCCAGGGTGAAGGAAAAAGACGGCTGTGATCCAGGTGGCCAGGACAACCCGGCTGAGACAGAAAATTGTCACCTTGCTGTGTTCCTAACTTTCAGGCTGTGTGATTATTTCCCCAGCAAAGGGCAGCACTTGGGGACAAGCACGTTGGAGGTTGACTCATTTCAGGGTTGAGGTTTGGTAGGGTGAATGCAGTGGGGACCAAGAGGTCAATTGCATGAGGATTATTAATGAGAGAGTGGACCATGAGTTCAAGGGTGGCTAGGGAAGGAAGAGGAACCAGAAGCTTCACGTCAATAATAGTAATAGTAATAGTGTAATGATGATGGAGATGATTGCTATTATTATTATTATTTTTAAAGATTTTATTTATTTATTTGTCAGAGAGAGAGCACAAGCAGGCAGAGTGGCAGGCAGAGGCAGAGGGAGAAGCAGGCTCCCCGCCGGGCAAGGAGCCCAATGCGGGATTCGATCCCAGGACCCTGGGATCATGACCTGAGCCAAAGGCAGCTGCTTAATCAACTGAGCCACCCAGGCGTCCCGAGATGATTGCTATTATTAATTTAGTGTTTGGGATAGGGCTGTCCAGCATGGGGCTCAGTTCTTTACATGCATGCATTCATTTAATTCTCACAATAGCCCTAGAGAAGGGTACCATTATTTGCTCCATTTTATAGTTCAGGAAGAACCACAAAATCGAATGAACTTGAGTTCCCAAATAACTGTGTGGAAGGCTCTCAAAAAACCAGGAACACGCATTTTGGACTATTAAAATGAACTAAGCCACTGAAATATTGAGGTTTGTTTGTTATGGTAGCTAATATACATTACTATAGATTAGATGTTTGTGTCCCCCCCATTCACATGTTGAATTAGGCGGTGGAGAACATATTATGAGCAACTATACACCAGCAAATTAGACAATCTGAAAGAAATGGAGGCTTTAGGAAGTGATTAGGACACAGCAGAACGGCAGCGTCTGTGGATCCGGAAGCAGGCTCTTTCCAGATGCCAAATCTACCGGCACCCTGATCTTAGAATTCTCAGCTTCCAGAACTGTGAGAAATACATTTCTGCTATTTATAAGCCGCCCAGTCTATGATATTCTGTTATAGCGACCCAATCAAACTAAATCATACATTAATGAAAACACTCTCTTCAGTTAGTTCAGGGCGTGGGTTGGAGGGCAGAGCTGACAGGACCGCGGTAGCAGGAAGGGTCTGCCTCGGTGCTCGGAAGTGGAGACCAGAACCATGGCTGCTTGCCCCTGAGAGCCTCGGTGCCCCAGGTCCCTGGCGCCTATTGGTGCATGCTCTGCTTTGGTTTGAGATGTGAAGAGGATCCTTGGGGTCTTCCTTGGGGAGGATACCACAGTCTTTCCAAGTACCGGCTGGCCCCTAGGGAAGGGGCATTCAGGCTTCAGAGAAGCCATTGTTGCTGTGGAACACTGTGTTATGGGCGAAGGAGGTAATGAGCCGTTTCAGACCAGTTTGGGTGGTGAGATAGATGGGTGGGCCAGTTGAGTCACCTAGGAGTTGTGGTGGTAGAGGTGGTGGTGGTGGCAGTGTTCTGGGATTCCATTGTGTGAACACGTGCACATGTGCACACACACACACACACACACACACACACACTCCTTGCAATGACCCTGTGAGGTATGTACTGTTACCACCCCTGAAGAGGAGGAAGAGGAAACTGAGGCACAGAAGTATTTTGCTCAGCATCACACAGCTAATCAGGGCTGGACACATGATACATCTATTGACTGGTTAGTTTGAGAGAAACTATTTTCTGTACGGTATAGGCCCATGCTTATGGTGGTACTGGATATTTAATCCAGGTCTGTCTAGCTCTACTGTCTTTGGTCTGGTTAGGGCCTAGGGGGTAACAGGTGGTAGACACCTGTATGTGAATGTGAATGCCTGTGAAGAGGACTTTCGAGAATGGGGATTTAATTCAAGGGCTGGGATTGGAGGTTGAGTGAGAGGCTTCTCCTGGAAACAGAATACTTCTCTGTTGGAAAGAAGGGTGGTAGTTTGAACACATAGAGGCTTAGTGCCCAGGATGGAGTATGGAATCATGGCAAGGACATCTGCCCATCCAAGATGCTGTTGTGACCTCGGAAAGGGGCTATGTCTATGGTGAAGTCTGGGGGTATGGGTATGGGGGCTTGGGACTAGGTAGTGAAGTCCTTGGGGTTCTTCAGGTCTGCCTTTAGACTGAATTCTGGTATCTCTAGTGGTGGCATCTTGGGGGACACCCGGCACCCCTGGAGGACATTGTATCAGATACAAGTTCCCCAGAAGTCCCTCAGGGCTATGTTCTGAGTATCAAATGGCCCTGGGTGGCCTGCTAAGGTGGAAATAATATTGAGTACTCCCTTTTCCAACCGGGACTTACAATTGGCTCTTTTGGAAAATAGTATGATGCTGTCCCTCAGTCTTTGTCTCTTCAGGGGCTGCCCCAAGGTGTTTGGCATGTTGGCTAGACACGTCCACCCTGCCGCATTGCCTCAGACATCTACCACAGTGGCTGAGTGGCCGCAGTGTTCTCACACTATTCAATTCATGGGCTATGGAGGCTACCGCTGTCCTTTGAAATGATGTCTTGGGTAACTGCCCAGCTCTCCGGAACAAGCTGAGCTTCGGGTTTTGTCTCACTGCTGTGGCCTCCGCCTATGGAAAAGAGAAGGGCCTCTCTCTCCTGGTGCTAGGCAGGCTCACTAGCCTCAGCCAAGCCCCGTGTCTGTGAGAGGACAGCTCAGGGTACAGGCCCCTGAGCTCTGATCTCCAGGATAGACGTCTGGTATGGCTCTGAAGAGCTAGTTCCATGACTTTATGGTGCGTTTGGTCAGGGCGGAGGGCGACATTGCTTAGCGCCTGGAATCCCATCGAGGGGACGGGTGCGGACAGTCTTCTCCCACCTCTGGAGGTGACGCGTTTTGGGGCTGGTTGGGGTGGGAAAGGGGAACCGCGATGGCAACTTTGCCTGCTCCCAGCAAGCACCCAGGCCAGGTGCCACGGGCAGGGAGGAGGAGCCCCGGCTAATACTCTCAACTTCAGTTCGCCTCAGTTCAGTCCTGCTTGCCTTTATTCTGCCAACACCCTTCCCTGTCTCCTGTTTGTGACCTGGTGCCAGGCTGTTGGCATCAGGGCAGCCCTAGAACCCTGCCTCCACATAGAAGGGACCCTTATGAACAGCTCAAGTTCAAGGACCCCCACTGCCGGGCCTCCCTACACAGCCTGTGCCTCACTCCCCTGGTTGCAGGAGGGGACGAGACAACACTCTGTGAGGCCTCCTCAGCTCCGCCCTGGGATGGACAGAAGCCTCGGACCCCTTCTTCCTCAGCCGCTGTTGGTGCAGCGGTGCCCCCTGGTGGCCGGCATGCCACACAGCTTCGCAGAACTGAGTGCCGCGCTCCGGGGAGCTGTGCCCAGCTGGGCTTGAGGGCGAGTGCTCCCGTCAGGCGCTGCCCCCTTCTCCGCTTCCGTGGCAATTGGCAGGCGACACCTCCGGACACCTGTGGCGGTCTGCTCCAGGTGGGTTGCCTTATGAGCCCAGCTCTAGCTCTCTGGGGGCCTTGAACCTGGCTCCTCCCACAGCCAGGGTGCTCCTCTATTCCTGGTGCCCTTTCAAGAGCAGCAAATGTAGTGGTCGTGCCCTTCCAGATGGGTCTAAGAAGTTCCTTCCGGGAACTGAGGGAGAATCTGTTCCCCACCGTTCTCCTAATTGCTGGTGGTTGGCTGGCCACCATTGGCGTCCCATGATTTATAGTGCCTCACTCCCAGCTCTGCCTCCACCTTCACATGGCCTTTTCCTCTCCTTTCATCTTATGAAGACACTTGTCATTAGATGTAGGGCTTACCCAAAAGCAGGATAATCTCACCCTGAGACCCTTAAACTAATGACATCTATAAAGATCCTTTTTCCAAATAAGGTCATGTTTGCAGGCTCTTGGTGGACCTGATTTTTGGGAGCCACTATTCAACACATTCCCGGGCTCGTGTCAGGAAGAGCTCAGGAGCATACATCTATACCCTGAACCCCTCCAGCCGTCTAGGACCCAAAGGAGATCAGTGTACAGAGAGGAACCACACAGCTCCCCTGCCGATACCAGAGCGACCAGGACTGGACGCCAGCAGAGTGGATGTGTCACCAGGCTAGGCTGGCACCACCACGTGCCCATCATTTCATCCAGCACCACCCAGATCATGGGGCCCTGACTCTCCTGGGTGGGGCAGGCGTGTATGTGTGCCTCTCACTGACCAGAGCAAGTTATTCAGCTGACTTGAGCCTAATCCGTACAGTGAAAACTTCCACCAGTGCCTGCTCTTATTATCTCAGCAGAACTAGTTGGGGGTGGAATCAGGTGCCTAGTGATGGTACCTTAGACAGCTCCGAATTCCAGCCCCAGATGCCCTCTGAACCAAACTCAAGCTGACATAAGGAGACATGGAAGACAAGGACCATGTGTGATTGGCAAAATAATGGTTCCTGGAGATAGCCACGTCCTAATCCCCATCCCTGTGAGGATGGCACCTTCCATGGCCAAAGGGACTTTGCAGACGTGATTGTGTTGAGGATCTCGAGCTGGGGCGTGTTCTGAATTATCCAGGTGGGCTCCACATGTAATCGCAGGGCTCCTTATAGGAGGGAGGCAGGAAGGTCGGAGTCAGAGAAGGAGATACGATGATGGAAGCAGAGTCAGAGAGAGACAAGAGTGAGATGGAGAGATTGGAAGATGGTCCGCTGCCAGCTTTGTAGCTGGAGGAGGGGCCCTTGAGTTAAGATGTGCACGTGGCTCCTAAAAGCTAGAAAAGGGAAGGAAACGAATTGTCCCCTAGAAACTTCAGAAGAAATGTAGCCCTGCTGAGCCAGTTTAGGCTTCTGACTCTAGAACTGTAAGAGAACAAATTTGTGTTGTTTCAAGCCCCGGCACTTACGGTAATTTGTTAGAAAACTAATACATTGTAATCATGAAGGGGGCATGCACATGCCGGGCAGATACGCAGGCCCTGCACGCTAGTCAGAAGGGGGCTACATACATCAAAGGCATTAACAATGTTGGTTTTACCAAAAATGTCACAGGGCAGGTGGAAGAGGGCTTCATATCATACTTCTAGAGCATTCCATCAAAGACCAGCGTCTTCTCTCCCACTCTCTCTGCACAATGGCTGTTCCAGGTGTGATAGAGGTCAAGAGGTCAAGGAACACCTACAAATATCCAATGGGTAGTTTTATCTTGCTACATATATGACCCTGAAGCGGTCATCAGACCTTCCACCATTGTATCGGGGATCAGTGCTTTTTATGAAAAAAACATGTGGAACTCTGCCTGGCCAGGATTCCTGGGGATGTAGCCTGAATGTAGACACCAATCCAGAGCCTCCTCACTCCCACCGCCCTGAACATCTTGGACGTGCTTGGCAGGCTGGCAGTGTTGATGAAACAGAATGGCTGGGGTCCCCATCATCATCTCTGAGAAGACAGCAAGTAGAAAACAGTCTTCTCTAGGCATCTCAGCCAGGTGCAATATAATGATAATCATGATACTGACAGCTGCCAGTCACCGTGCACAAAGATGAACACAGATCGACATGGATTAACGTACACTATCTCATTTAATCTTCACAAGCACCGTGTGCGGTAGATCCCGTGATTCCCCTTGCTTGACAAACTGAAGCAACTGACACACAGAAAGGCTGAATCACATAGTAAGCGGCAGAATTGGAATTTCAACTTCACATCCGACTGCCTCTCTAGCTGCGCCAGCTTCTGAGACCCAAAGCCAACCCTCTTTGCTTGTCTGTGATTCTGGAACACTGGCCCCTTGCCAGCAGGGCACTGGACCGATGTTGGAGGATGGAAGGGCTTCTTTTCCTGGGTCTGGTGTACTGTGCTTCTTCCTGCTGCCGGGACACTAGGCTGGGGTGCAGGACACCTACTGGGGCTCACCCTCCCTCCCCCATGGGTGGATTCCCCGTGAGTTTTGTGGACGCCTCACCTAGTTTCCAGGCGCATTCAGCAGCACTTGTAAAGGGCAGTTTCCTGGCAAGTTCTGAGGATACCCTAACTGGCTTTCCAGCAAATTCAGCACCTCCTCCTAGGCAGCTGCCCGGAGAATTTATTGGAAACCTAGGCAATGGTTTCCTGCTTGCCAGCCGTGTAGTGGGCTGGAACCACACCTTTGTCAATGAGGTCTGCCTTCCAGCTTTGGGGACGTCCATGCCCCCTTCTCTGTTTGTTCCTTCCTTGGATACTCTTCCTTAGCCCTAGAATATTCTTTAAAGTCTTCTTTTATTCCCTCTTAGTAGCTAATTCTCTATAAATAGTCAATACTTTTTAATGGTACTCTTCCTCATTTAAGTTACCGTGTATTTTCTGTGTCTCCCCAGGTTGAACTCCATTGATAACACGGACTGAGCCCAGGGCTGGACATATTTATTAACTGTATTTGTCTGTATGCTGAAAGAAACACTATTTGTGCAATAACTCTTTTAAAATTTCACAGAGATGTAATAATAGTGACAATAATAGCTTGCATTCATTGCCCATCCACTATCTGTCAGGCATTTTACATCTTGCACAATAACTTCTCTAATCCTGGCAGTAGCATTATAGTTTAGGTTCTATTATTAATCCACTGTCTTAGTCCATATGGGCTGCCATAACAGAATAACGCGGACGAGGTGGCTCAAACAACAGAAATCTATTTTTCATTATTCTGTAGGCTGAGAAGTCCCATGAATCACCATCTGGAAGCTGGAAATCCAGGAAAGCCAATGGCTTATTTCAAAAAACCAGTGGTAAACATCCTGATCTAGATCTGAAGGCCTGAGAACCAGGAGCACTGGGTCAGAAGGTGGATGTCTCAGCTCAAGCAGTCAGATGGAGAGCAAATTCAAACTTCCTCCACCTTTCTGTTCTATTCAGGCCCCCACCAGACTGGATGGTGCTACCCACATTGGGGAGGGCCATCTGCTTTACTGAATCCACCAATTCTAATGCTAATCTCTTCCGGAAACTTCCTCACAGACACACCCAGAAATCGTTGGTCCTATTCAATACCTGAGTTGTCTCCATCTCTTTTTTTTTTTTTTTTTTTTGGATTTATTTATTTATTTCTTTTTTCTTTTTTTTTTTCCCAAATACTTTTATTTTATTTTTTCAGTATTACAAGATTCATTGTTTATGTACCACACCCAGTGCTCCATGCAATACGTGCCCTCCTCAATACCCACCACCAGGCTCACCCAACCCCCCACCTCCTCCCCTCCAAAACTCTCAGTCCCTTGTTCTGAGTTCACAGTCTCTCATGGTTCTTCACCCCTCCGATTTCCTCTCTTGATATATTTTATATCTGGATGAGATTGTGATTTATTCTTTAAACTGACTTTCGGACCTGTGGTTTCCAAACTTCTGAACTGCCTGTGGCAGCCAGACAAGCCAAAAAAAACCCCCCAAAATAATGATATTTGAAAGCCTGGAGGTGGGCGGTCCCAGATCAATCAGCAATGTTCAATGTTCGGGAGCCTCAGCCCTCTTTTTCATGCTCTGTTCTTTTTTTTTTTTTTTTTTAAGATTTTATTTATTTATTTGGCAGAGAGAGAGAGATTACAAGTAGGCAGAGAGCAGGTGCAGGGGGTGAGGGGTGGGGGGAAGCAGATTCCCCGCTGAGCAGAGAGTCCGACGCGGGGCTTGATCCTGGGACCCTGAGATCATGACCTGAGCCAAAGGCAGAGGCTTAATCCACTGAGCCACCCAGGCTCATGCTCTGTTCTAGTAACTAATGTGCACTGCAGGAAGAGTGCACTCCTCTAGAGTGGTTGGCATCACTGCTCCCTGACCAGGAAAAGAAGCTAGCACTCAGTACAGAGCTAATGTCCTCAACCTGCCCCAGCTACCCATCTTTGGAGTTCTTGAAAGTTTAGATGTAACCACAGGGCCCCAAGGGCTTGTGAGCTGGCCGCCCACATGACATGATCCCCTCAATCCCATGTACGGCTTACTAATTCTGACTCTTGTTCAAAGGTAAAAGGATCAAGAACCAGCCTGTGTGACTTGGGGTAATGCCACATGAATTTCTAACTCCTACGCATAGAAGGGCTTATGACTCTCTGGACTTCAGTGAACCGGTACCCTCCCCAGTCGCCACCACTATGTTGCACGGAAATGGTCCATTTCATCTCTACACTGATACCCTAGATCTTCAAGTCACAGTTGACTTGTCCAGCCATGAGCTCTCTACCTCCACACAGCCATACCCAGATTTCTGATATGACTCCCATTTTGTATCCTGTACTGGTGAGGATACTATTCAAGTCCCTTTTCACTCACCTGATCATCTTCTGTAGACCAGTGTTAGTCACTTTCAGTCTTTGATGCTTTTCAATCACTCCACCAACATATATTTATTAACTGCCTACTATGTTCCAGGTGGTGGCTGAAGTTAGAATTGTGAAGTGAATATTTCTCATCTTGGAGTATAGCTTAGCCTCTGAGCCCCTTGCCATATTTAGGGAATTCCTTGCCTTTTGACTCTTGGTGGAGGAGGCAGAGCCCCCCTCCCACTATAGAAGATGAAAATGCCACATGTCCCAGTATTATTTGCTGCTATGATGTGGCACATGACGTAGGCTCAGCGAATCAGAGGCCCCCCTTCTAGGTCTTTGAATCTGACATTAGTAACCTAAAGATTAAGAGCAGCAGAGAATTCTTGCTCTGATGATGGTGGTTGCAGCAAGACCAAGTTTCTTGGCACAACAGTAGCAAGAATGTTAGTGCCAGTGTCTAGCATCTACTGCCAACCATTTGGGACCCTCGTGCTTGGCGGTGGCAGCTGTAGGGTCATCAGCAGCAGCTCTGTGGTATGATCTGGTTCATCGTTTCTGGCCTCATAGCTTGAGTCCAGTTCTCCAATGCCCGCAGCGACTTAATGATTTACCAAATATCCTTCTGCTAAGCTACTTCTCTGCTTTACTAAGCAAAAACCAGTTTCCATTGCTTTCATATGAGAATCCCGATTAATGCGGAATATAGCAGCAGAAGTGGGATGCTCAGAGTAGAGAGCTAAATGTAGAGTTGCCTGGGTGGAGGAGATGAGATGGAGGGCATTGAGGACCACATGATTGTAGGCAGGGAAGATGGTGACCATTGTGATGCAATTGTAAAGAATTTGGTAAACCAGTTGACTGTTGTATCTTTGGACACACACCACCCACACACTGTATAATTAGAGGAAGTGGTAAGAAAACTTATTTAAGAATTTAAGAGGAGTGCCTCAGTAGTTCAGTCGGTTAAGCATCCAACTCTTGATTTTGGCTCAGGTCAGGATCTCAGGGTCCTGGGATTGAGCCCGCTGGGCATGGAGCCTGCTTAAGATTTTGTCTCTCGCTCTCCCTCTGCCCCTTCCCCGTTTGCTCCCCCACTTACATGTGCGTGTGCACTCTCTCTAAAACATAATAAAAAAAAAGAGAATAAAAGAATTTAAGAGAAAGCTTTAACTCCAGGGATATGTCAGATCTATTGCAAAGTGTGATCTCTCTGGAGTCTCCACCAAATGCTCCAGATGGTCATTGAATATTCTCCACTCTTCTTGCCCAGAACTTGAACATCTCCCAGTCCTGCATGAGCTCTGAAAAACATTCTGCTTAATAAAACTGCCCAGTTGTTCTTCGCTCAGTGTAGCACTCAGTAAAAACCGTAGGAAAGCCCTTCTCCGATTTCTGGAGCTCTTTCTCCATGCAGTTTCCTCATCGCTGGTACTCTGTCCTGCACGTTCCAGCTGCCTCAGCCTCTGTGAACTCTGACCTCCAGGTCTTCGCCCCAGGAACCTTCTTTTCTTTGCTTGGGTCCCTTTTCCCTGCTCCATATTTTGGCCATCTCATTTATTTCCTTCTCTTTAATATCATAGTCATATGCTGCCTCTTGTCTAATTGCCTAAAATGAGTTGTTTCATGTAAATTTGTCCAGATTGTTGTTGTTCATGGTAGATGATTAACTCCAGATTCTGTTTCTCCCGCATTTCCAGGAGCTTTACTTTTCTATGTTTTCCAAACTTTCAGAACTTCGTGGGGTTCTTGATGTCTTCTCCCTCGCTTTAAAGTCTACAGTGTTGCCATGGTCTCTTCTGGTCACTAGAGGGCGTTCCTGCCCCAAGAATGACCCGCTCCTGCCCCACCAGCTGCGTCATTTTTTACCAGCTCTCTGCACATCAGGCCTCTATAGATCCCAGTTCTTTAGGGGTAGTTAGGGCTCCTGTTGTCACAGGGCCCCAGGTGGCCTGTTTCCCGTCCTTGCAGCACCAGATTTATTACTTTTAAAGGCTCTCTCTTCTCTCTTATCCCCACTCTCAGAATAACTCAGCCTAGCCTCCCAGTGGAGCTCTTAGCACCAGAGTGACCCTATTTTTTCCCTTTTAGCTAGTGGCCAGTAGGGAAAGTTCTGGGTCCCTGGGTATTCCTCTTTATGCTGAGACTTTCTCAAGGGCCCGTTATACAGAGTTAGAAACAGAAAGGCTTCTCCCATAATGCCGTATGCTATAAAGTTTCTCGGGGGCGGTGGGCACTTCTGAACTCTAAGTTTTTCTATGGTAAGAGGTTAGCCCTAAATTGGACCTCTCCTGACTGGAAAGGAGAGGTCTGGAAGATGGTAACAAGCATGGAGACAGCAAACAGGGTTTGGGCACCTAATTCCTGGCATATACCAGGGAATTAATAAATATTTATTAAATAAATGGAAAAAATGAGGGAGTGAATGGAGGTCAGAATAAGAAAACTAAGTGCATCCATCACACCTTTTTAAAAAATCTCCTGTCCTTTTAAAGAGCAACTTTATTGGGATATAATTGATATACAAAGAACGACCCGTATTCAACGTGCACAATTTGATGGGTTTGGACATGTGCAAACATCCATGTATTGACATATCTAACACCTCCTGAAGCATCCTGGTATCCTTTGTTTCTTTGCTTTTTGTGATAAGAACACTTAACACGAGATCTACCTGCTTACCAAATTTTGAAGCGCACAGTACCGTATCGTGAGCTCTAGGCACAATGCTGTCCCCCATATCTCTACAACTCATTCATCGGGCATAGATGAAACTTTCCTATTCGAACAAATAAAGACCCTAAGGGATAAAGTGATGCTGAGAGTCACTGGACTAGTTAGTAGCAGAGCCAGGACTTGAACCTGGCGTTCTGATTGCTGGTCTCTGGTTTTCCCAGCTCCAATATGCAGCACAAAGCCCTGGATATTCATGTCCCTGTGAAGTCGGTAGCAGCAGGTGTAATCGGTTTTCTTGTGATGAGTCACCGCCAGTGCTCCCACCCCCACACACTCCCCCCGACCCTGCGCAGGCATCTCTAACCATCCACTCTGATCGCTTGCTCAAGAATCGCTCTTTGCCACACATGCTGCACGCTGGGGGTGCTATTGTTTAACGAGTGGGCTTATTCACTTACTTTCCACTTGTGTCTTTGGGGTGCCCAGATGTAGATTGGGGGCCGTTCACATGTTTTCAGGTGTGTCTAAGCTTTGGCCTCTAACCCTCTGGTCCCTGGAGCCCACTCCCTGCCTGGCTTCTGCCCACAGTAATAGGCCACCTGTCTCTGGGGGACCTTCTCAGATCACTTAAAACATTGACTCTTAAACATTTGGGAATTATGGACTCTTGAGAATCAGAAAGGGACGCATATGCACAGAATGTGGCACACCATTCAAGGCTGCTAAGGAGTTTGTGGGCCACTGATTAAAAGCCTCTGCTTTTCTTGGACATTTTTTCTCTAAGAAAATGTGAACATAAAAACCGTGTTAGTATCCCTTGACGCATAGGAATGACTGTATTTTGGAGGAGTGACAAAATTTCCCCAGAGGAGTGGAATAGTACTGGGGGTGGGAGGTAGAGGATTTTAAATACCCTAAAGGGAGTCTTCTCCCAGAAGTCCCCTCTGTCCTTTGGAGAGCGCAGATGGTCGTGACCGTGTCATTATATTCTCACCAGCACGGATGAGTCAGTCAAAGTAGAAGTAAACACATAGCATTTGATGTGACTTTCAAACTTGCTCATTCCCAAGTCAGAAAGACCTTTCAGGTGTGCTCACCACCCCCACAGGGCACTGACCAGTTTCAGAGACTTCGCCAGTTAAGATGATTTGGCTTGTTTGCAAGCCTCTTTCAGAGAGAACAAGGGACAATCTAGCTCCCACTGCTCTATAATTAAAGCGAGCATGGAGTTCTCATTCTTATTCAACGAGCATCTGTAATTCAAACAGCCTAAGGGAATGCCTCAGATGTAACATTGTCTCAGCAAACAAGGAAATCTTTTCTCTTTGCTGCAGGCTCCATCTGATAAGTATATAGAAAAACAGAGCTCACCTGTTTCTTTTTTAATTCCCCCACTTTTTTGTGCAAGTAGTTAAGTAAATCCTGCTTAACGTGTGTGCGAGCGTGTGTGCGCATTCACAGGGGTGTGTGCGCGTGTGTGTGCATGTGTGTATGTGTGTGTGGTGTCTGTGCCCTTCGCCCAGCTCCACGGAATCTCCCTAATCCCTTAGACTCTTGAGCCCTTTGCTGTCCTTGTAGTGTCCAGACATGCAGTATCTTTATCACTTTTTTTTTTTTTTTTTTTTACAGTTCATCATTCTTTGAATCCTCACAGTGAGATACTGGGCTTTTAGAAAGTGATAATTTCATTCTGCAAAAATTTTTCTGGAAGCTTCCAGAGAGTTCCACTTTCCCTGGCCCATTAAGTAGAGCCAACCCACCCGTGTATCTCGCTACAGGGAGCCCCAGACTCCGCAGCAATACATATGACCCAAGCCTCTCTGGTGCTCCAGGCCCTATGCCGGGGGCAGCTACAAACCCAGGGAGGAAAGAAGCAAGGCCTCTGGCCCAGATGGGCTCCCTTCTAGATTGGGCACAAGGAGGCCTGGAGAGTGAGTGAGTGAGTGAGTGAGTGAGGCATGGGCTGGGAGAAGAGCAGGAACAGAACACCAAAACTGAAGTCTTCTTTTTACAAGAAGGCTTACTAATTCCATGAATATTTTGTGTTTTTATAAGTTTATTTCTTATTCATTATTTTCTAAGGGGAAATAATGAAGGAAGGGGAACAACAACAAACAACCCCAAACCAACAAAGGAGCAAACAAACTCAACAACTACTCCCACTCTCCCTTCTTAACAACCATCGTATCTCCATGTTACAAAGGTTGTTTTCTCGTCTTAGCAAGGGTCATCCATTCAGGTGTTTGAAAGATGACAAATGGCTAATTGCGTTGTTCACGCTCCATGCTGCTGGGACTGAGCCCTTGAGTGATAATAATACAGGAAGGCAGGAAGCTACTCCCTACGACATGAACCTCGTTCTTTTCCTGACCCCTGGGAAGCCGCCCTGTGTGCATATGACCCCCACTGCAAATTCCACAAGGGTTCAGGCGGTGGGGTGCATCTGAAAATGGAGTGGGCTCCATTAGCTTAATACGAAGCATGAAAGGCTGCGAATCACTTCTTCTTGTCTGAAGGGAGTATAGGAAATTTCCACACATCCCTGGTGCCAGCTTTGGCCAGATGCTCTCATGAGGGCCTTTGAATCACTGCTCCATGGCTTGTGATAAACCAGTCATGAGAGAACTCTAAGACAGTTGTCACATTGCCTTTGTAAACAACCCTGAAATACATTTATGAACCCATCATGGCAGGTATTTAGCAAAAGAAAGGAAAAATACCGCCTATTAAATCACAATATACACAACAGTATTGAAAGTACTACTGATTAAAATCTTTAAATCATTTATAGACTTGGTGCTGGAGTGGGGATGGGGAGACAGACCCAACCATACGCTGTCAGTGGCAAGGAAGACTGGCACAACCCACTTGACCCCCATGAGTTTCTCCTCCAGACACTCACGTAAGGGGAGCATGCACAGAGATGTCACTGACGTGATGCTTGTACCAAAAAGCTGGAAGGAGCGTAAGTCCCCATCTAGACATAAATGGCGGTGCATTCATATTTGAGAACACTATGAATCTGTTAACGAAAATGAGGTAGCTAGCGTTGGCCCTGCAGCGGGCACTGTTTCAAGTGTTTTGTGTACATTATTTCATTTAATCCTCACAGCGATTTACAAGGTTGATCCACTTTACTTACACCCTTAGATGAAAAGAAACAAGTTACTCAGGAGTGTGTCTAGTAGGATTTCAGTGGGTGAGAAAAAGGGACTGTATCCGTACTCAAGCAAGGACAGCGTCTGCAAAGACCCCAAGAGAATGCGAGCAGTGATGCCTTCTGAGAAGGGACGGCGTGACTGTGGGATTGGTGAGGAGGCAGGTTTTTAATCCACTCTATTAGATGCCGGTGGCTGTCGTAACAAATTACCACAAATTCGGTGACTTGAACCAATGGGAATTTATTCTCTCACATTTCTGGAGGCCAGAAGTCTGAGATGAAGGTGCAAGCAGGGTCACGCTTCTTTTGAGGGCTTCTGGGGGAAGAACCCTTCGTTGGCCTTCCTTGGCTTGCAGCTGCATCACTGCAAGCTTGGTCTTTGTCTTCATGTGGTATTGTCCCTGTGTGTCTCTGTCTTCACTTGGCCTGTCTGTTAGGACACTAGGCATTGGATATAGGGCCCAACCTAATCCATTACGACCTCGTTTTAACATAATTAATTATACCTGCCAAGACCTTATTTCCAAATAAGGTCACATTCTGAGGTTTCAAGTGGATGTGAATTTTGGGGGGTAGGGCTGCCACACTCGTTAACGAAACACCAGACTTGGTGGCTTAAACAACAGAAATTTATTTTCTCACAGTTCTGGATGCTGCAAGTCGAAGATCAAGGTGCCATTTGGTTGATTTCTGGTGAGGTATTTCTTCCCGATTTGTAGATGGCCCCTTCTCATTCTGCGCTCACATTGCCTTTCCTTTGTGCACACACACATCTGGTCTCTTCCTGTTCTTACAGGGACATTTGTACTATCAGATCAAGGCCCTGAACTTATGACCTCATTTAACCTTAGTTACCTCCGTAAGGGCCCTCTCTCCAAATATAGTGATATTAGGGGTTAAGGCTTCAACATATGAATTTGGGAGGGTGGGGACACAATTCAGTCCATAACACTCTTCAACCCAGGAGTAGTTGTGTGGTCCCGGGTAAATTACTCAAGCACAGACTTTTCAGTTAGCATAGGGAGGCCATTTGCAAGACCTTGGCTCCTGCCCTTGTTTTTCTAATACCTGGTTCTGATTAATCCCCCTCAGTGCTGCCCTCTGGCCCCCTCCTGGCGGCTTCCTCTTGTGCCTCTGTTGCCTAGCACTGCCCAGCTTAGGCTGGGTCCTCACAGCTTCTCAATAATCCTTGTCTTCATTATCTGCATTCTGGTCTTAGAATCGTCTTGCCCATAGCTGCCTTTCCGCATCTCCTCCTCCTCTGGCTACTGTCCTCTTTATTCCATTGCCTATCTTCCCAACAGAATGATCTTCACACTCTCTTTCCACTTCCTCACTGACTCCTTTATTCATAAATTCAGGAAATCTAACTTCTGGCTTCCCCTCCTTTGACCGTTATCTGTGACCCCCTAATTGCCAGATCCAATGGCATTTCTTCAGTCCCCACTACCCTCAGTATCTCAGCTTTATCTGACTCCATAGATTGCCTCTTTTGCCTGGACGTTCTGTGCCCACCATTTCCAAATACACTGTAATGTCTGGTTCTGCTCTGATCTCTCTGGGTGCATATTTCTATTTATGTAAGAGCTCCTTCCACTCCTCCTTTCCGTGTCCAACTCAAACAAGACTCCAGAAGAGAGTCCAGATAAATGGACAGGAGAATGAGGGGGAATTACTCACCTCTTGGCCAGAAGAACCTAGTACTTGTACTTGTCTTTTGAGCTTATATTCCATTGGAATAAAATGGCATTTATTAAGACTTTTTCTAACCTGGCCCCAGTCTACTCTTGGCTTCACCCTCTTCCCATACATCAATCTTCTGTAGTGATAAGGCACCATCTGCCTAGAATATCTTTCTTTCTTTCCCCCTTTTCCTACCAGGCAAGCTCCTCCCCTGCTCATTCTCTCTCCCTCTCTAATATATAAATAAAATATTTAAAAACAAATAAAAATAATAAAAGAAAGACGGACAGAGGATTTAGAATCAAGAGGGCATCTGATTCACTCTCACATGCACCCTGACCCCAAGATTGTACAGACAGAAAAACTAAAGTCTATTCTCTAGAACTTTTCAGTCCACTACTGTAGTCAGCAGCCACATGTGGTGATTTAAATCTTCATCTAAATTATTAAGAATCAAATATAATTAAATATCCCTTCCTCAGTTTCGTTAGCCACATTTCAAGTGTTCAATAGTCATTTGGAGCTGATGGCTACCGTATCACAGATGGAGAATATTTCCATCATCGCAGTAAATTCTGTTGGGCAGTGCTGAGTTTAAACCATCTCAGGGTGCTACAGACATGTCATCTCTCAGTTCTGAACAAGCATTACCAGAGATGAGTCCTTTTCTTCCATTTGAGCATAAACTTAATGTTTATTTTTCCCAAATAATCCCATCATATAAGAAATTTCAGCTAGAAAATGCCAACATATTTGGGAACTTCAGATACTATCCCCAGAAATAAAAACTGGAAGAAAAACCTAATTTTTTCCTCACCATCAAAGTTTCATGGTGATTTGATTTGGGATCCCATGTAAGAAACTAAATTATAAGAGGAAAGATCCCATAATTCCTACAGAGTACTGCAGACATACCATTCATTTGCGAGGGATTGATTTTTCAAGATGGTCTTCTAAATATATCTCTGTGTCAAACAGGGTGTCCCACGGTGATTCAAGAAGGGGAATGATGCTGTGATTCTTTTGCTAATCCTCTTCTTGACATAGCCCCAGGTAAGGTTACTAAGTATCTCTGTCAAAACACATGGTCCCGCACAGGATGGAGTTCCAGGAAAAAACAGCTGGTCACACATACACAACTAAATGAAAGCTATTGAGCATCAAAGGGCATTTGTTTCTCTAAGTCAGTCTCCTTCTCCAGAATGTAGCAGTAAATACTGTTAGCTGGAACTGGTGTGGTCCTACTAAGCTTTCATAAAAATTATCATTATTTCTATTACTGAAATATCTTCAAAAAATATGGAATTACAAAAACTTAGAACTGTAAGTACTTCTAGAAATCATTAATAAATTAAAGTCCAGAGAGTAGAAGTCATTTGCTCAAACTGAATAAAAGAATCAGAAATAGAAATCAGGTCCTTTGAGGAGCGCCTGGGTGGCTCAGTCAGTTAAGCATCTGCCTTTGGCTCAGCTCACCATCCTGGTGTCCTGGGATCAAGCCCAACGTCAGGGCTCTCCACCTAGCGGGAAGCCTGCTTCTTCCTCTCCTTCTCCCTGCTGCTCTGCCTGCTTGCTCGCTCTCTCTGTCAAATAATTAATTAATTAATTAAAAAAAAGAAATCAGGTTCTTTGACCCTAGGTTTAGTGTTCGTTGGAGGAGAAAAAGCCAGCAAACAAAGGTCCAGAGGGGTAAGTAGAGAGTCAAGGGAGTATGCTGTCATGTAAGGAAAGAGAAGAGAGTATTTCAAGAAGGACAGGGTGGTCAACTGTACCAAATACAGTGGAGCTGTCAAGAGAGATGACAGATGAAAAACATCTATTGAATCAAGCAGCATGAATGTCATTGTTGGGTAACCCTGCCAAAGGTAGTTTTAGCAGAGTGGTGAAAGCAAAATTCAGGTTACCATGGGCTGAGGAGTGTTGCCAAAGAGGGACAACCCAAGAGCCCATCAGGATTTGGAGATGCCAAAGGACAAGAGAGAAGTGCAAGACTGAAAAAAAAAAATGGAGGAAGGGGGGCTATCAGAAAGCCCGTACACAGTAGCTGCACTACTGCACTCCACAATACAGGTATATATTTATGGAGAGGGAAATTCTCTTCGCAGCAAATGAAAGGGTTTGAGAACTTCCATTTCCAGGGATGTGGCAGTCTAGGTTAATTGGACCAACTCATCTGCTGAAAACAAAAGAAATTAAATATATATTTTTAAAAGTCTTAAAACATAAAAGATATGACTACAGAGAAAGGAATTACCAGTCTAACATCTAAAGAAACATGACAACTCAGAAATATTAATGGAATCCTTTGTTCTGAGGGTATCTGATGATCTGGCAAACTTGAACTTAGGGTTTGACAGCCTCATGGGGGAAGGGGGACAGAAGTCAAAGACCAGGACTGGATCACGGTGAGAAGTCTAATGGGAAATGTTCTTTACAATAAACTGGGGACCCAAAGGACTGTAACGCTATGGTAAGGATAAAATAGAAGTAATCCTGCCCCTCTCCTAGATGACTACAAAAAAGGAAAACATCAAACACTTGGTACAACTGGAATGTCCAAAACAATACAGCAGTTGGCGCCATTGATGTAAGTGAACTAAATGTTTCCCTTAAAGGACCATGAATAGCAGTCTGGACAAAAACAGTTCAACTAAATGCTGTTTATTTTATTTTATTTTTAAAGGACTCTTTAAAAAAAAAAAAGATTTATTTATTTATTTATTTATTTATTTTAGAGCAAGAGAGCAGGGGGAGGGGCAGAGGGAGACGAAGAGAGAGAACCTCAAGCATACTCCATGCTGAGTGAGGAGCCCAATGTGGGGCTTGATCCCACAACCCTGAGATGATGACCTGGGCTGAAAGATGCTTAACCTATTGAGCTACCCAGGCACCCCAACTAAATGCTGTTTATAAGAGAAAGATACAGAAAGGTTGAAATTTTCAAAGAATAGAAAAATAAATACCATGAAATTACTAACTAAAGAAATACTGGTGTGGTTATATTAATATCAGAGAAAAAAAGACTTAAAGGCAAAAAGCATTATTAGGTATAGAGTGTTATTTCATAATAATAAAAACTTCAATTGACCAAGAAGTTATAACAATTATGAATGTTTATGGACTTAATAACATAGGGTCAAAAAATATAAAGCAATAATTTCTAGAAGAACAAATAGAAATAGATAAGTTCACAATCATGGCAAGAGATGTTAATATGTCTCTCAGAAATTGATAAAATAAAAATACAAAAAGTCAATAAATAATGATACAGAAGATTAAAATAACATGGTTTAGCAACCTGATCTAAAAGGTATATACAGAACGCTGCATTTAGAAGCTGCAGAACACAAACTATTTTAAAGCACATAGTTACAAACATTGACCATATTTAGGGCCATGAAGCAAGTCTCAACAAATTTTAAAAGATTGAAATCATATAAATATGTTCTTTGATCACAATGAAATTAAACTAGAAATCAGCAACAAAAGGATTTCTAGTATATCTCTATATGTTTGGAGATTAAGAAACAATTTTTAAATAACCATGAATCACAAAAGATATTTTCAGGATAAAAGATATTGAGATTTTAATAATGAAAACATTGCATATTAAAATTATGAAATCCAACTAAAGAACTGCTTAGAGTGAAATTTATAGCTTTAAATGGATATATTAGAGAAAGAAAAAGGACTAAAATGAACAATTTGCGCATACATTTAGAAAATTAGTGAAAGAACAGTAAATTAATCCCAAAGAAGTAGAAAGGAGGAAATAACGGAGATGTGAACAGATGTTAGTGAACTAGAAATCAAGCCTACGATAGAGAGGTCAACCAAGCTAAAAGTCGGTTCTTTAAAAAGAACAACAACAAAAAAATCAAACTTTTGGTGGGTTTAATGAAGAATAAAAGAAAATGCATTGATAATCATTGAAAATGATTCATTAAGAATGAATAAAACTATATTGCTACAGTTGGGCAGAAATTAAAAAGATAATAACCCTAACCCTAACCCTAACCCTAACCTTGACCCAACTTTATGTCTATATGTTTGAAAATGTAGGTAAAATGGATAAATTCCTAGAAAATAATAATTATCAAAATCAAATCTAAGAATATGGCAGACTAGAAAGCCCCAGGTTCTCATAGCTCCGTGGAAACACTGAATAAACAACTGGAAGCTGACTAAAATAACTTTA
Source organism: Potos flavus (assembly GCA_028534135.1). Lineage (NCBI taxonomy): Eukaryota > Metazoa > Chordata > Mammalia > Carnivora > Procyonidae > Potos > Potos flavus. Next base: position 3,120,013 of record CM052901.1, on the reverse strand, counting down.
TAGGAGCTCTGAAAATCATTTAAAGGTCTACAGCAACCAAACAAATGCCAAACCAAGAAAAAAAAACACATTTAAAATGGTATCAAATTTCATGGCACTTTTACTGGCCCTTTCCCTGCAGCTTAGGGGAGCTGCAGCTCAGTCCCAGTGCCATTCCATGAAATGGAGAGAGCACAGAGACCAAATTTGTGACTTTCTAACCTACTGCAAGCTGCTTTAGGCATTGGTCCCTATTTGTCTAACTTGGTGAATTCAACTAAACATCGAAAGAAGAATGAACACCGATACTCTCAAACTCTTCAAGAAATTAAGAGGATAGGACACTTAGAAACTCATTCTGTGAGGTCAACATTAACCTGATACCCAAACCAAAGACAGTATTAAAAACACTACAAACCAATATTCCCTTTGAACATTGATGTAAAAATGCTAAACAAAATACTAGCAAACCAAATTCCACAGCACATTAAAATGATTTTACACCATGATCAAGAAGGACTTATTCTTGGGGGGCAAGGATGGCTCAACATATACAAAGAAATCAATGTGATACACCATAGTAACAGGGTGAAGGGGGAAAACAACATGGTTCTCTCAACTGATGGAGAAAAAGAACTTGACAAAAACTCAGGACCCTTTAATGATAAAAACACTCAATAAGGTAGGAACAGAAGGAAACTACTTCAACATACAAAAGGCCATATGGGACAGTGCACAGCTAACATCGTGCTCAACGGCGGAAGACTGAGAGCTTTTCCTGCAAGACCAAGAACAAGGCGAGAATGCTCGTCCTCAGCACTGCTACTCAACATAGTCCTAGAAGTCCTAGCTAGAGCAGTCAGACGAGAGAAGACACCCAAACGAGAAAGAAAGAAGCGAAAGTAGGTTTGTAGATGAAATGATCTTATTAGTAGAAAACCCTCAAGATTCCACAACAAAAGTGTTAGAACGAATAAGCAAATTCAGCAAAGTTGCAAGATACAAAATCCAGGTAATTCCTGTTTAGGAGAGAACAGAAGTGCCAGAACTTCTAGCTCATTGTCAGTAAGCATTCTGAAGATGTGTGTGTGGGGGGGTGGTAGTGAGGGGGGCTTCTTTTTGACACCCGCTCCTTCAGGTGCCTCTTAGATCAGAGACTCGCAGGCCAGGCAGAAGGGGGAATCCCAGAAAATGCTTATGGTTTCTGTTCCAAATGGGAGCTCAGCGGGGCCAAGTATCTCTGGAATACGTTAATCTGCTCAATCTAATTCGCTGGGGCTTTAAGTCCTGCAAACTGTTGTCACTGGCCTCAGCAAAGAAAAGCCAGAAGAGGAGCACCTGAGAGGTCCTGTAGTCTTTCTGACTTGGGCTAGTGTGCGGTGGTTTCCTCATTTTCCTCCTTCTACAGAAAGTTCCAGTGATTTCCTTTAGTGGCTCTATAGGCAAATGAATGGTCCTGTTAGGATGTTTCACTGCAGTTCATCTTTTTATTTCCTTAATATTCCAGACAGCCACATCTCTTTCTCTGATCCTCCGGCACATAACCCACAATTCCCTGCCTTTCACTCATGGATCTCCCTCTGCTTGAGATGGATACAGAAGTAATACCACACAGTCCTGACCTGACAACCTGGTTAAGAGGACAAAGCTATTTATACAAAAGTAACATCTTTTCTGACTTTTGCTGATTATATTATCAGGTAAATAGAGCTAGCTGCAGGTCCCTTTGAGATGATCCGACTTAGAATATAGGTTACATGGGATATACAAAATTCCTCTGGGGGAACTGCTGGAAAGGACTCCCAAAAGCTAAGTCTTGTGGGGCGGCTGACACTGAGGTTCTCAGAGAGACTTGTCATAACCTTTAAGATGCTGTTGTTAGAAAACACAATGGTTTCAAATATGAGCCCAAGTCAAAACACAGAAGTGCAAATGTCTCAAATGACAGGGGCCAATTTGCTGTCAGATCGCTACTCACAAGGGCAACTCTACAGTGCTGTGTGTCTCAGGCGAAGGGGACGCAAGTGTTTCTTTAAGGATGAGCTATGAACCTCCTGAGTAGAGGATGTTGGATAAAGCAAGTAGGAAATATGCACGGGCCAACAGGTAGCAGGGGCGAGATGGCCATACAGTGACTGGGCTCCTCCAGTCTTGAATCAACAGTCTCTGTTCCCTTGCTGGGGAAGGCAGACCCTTTACCAACCAATGCCAAGTCCTTGTATTCGACTCATTTTAGCATCAGCCAGAGGCTGCAGCCCTCAGTCATACGGTTGTCAGGTAAAATACAAAGGATCCAGTTAAATTTAAATTTCCAGTAAACAGTGGAGAATTTGTAGTATAAGTATGTCCAAATATTGCATAGAACATACTTACACTCAGATTCTACTCGTATTTATTTGAAATTCGATTTTAACTGGGCATCCCATATTTTCATTTGCTAAAGCAGGCAACCCTACTCAGGTAGGCCATCAAGTGAGGTCGAGGGCATGGTCAGCCTCCGGTCCCTGGGAGGGAAAAACAGTGCAGTCCTGTTTTCAGGGAGCTGGGCAGGTTGCTCTCAGGCATTGGGCCAAGAACCCCATCAGTACAACTGAAGTAGAGGGTGGGATGGAGTCTGAGGACCAAAGCACATTCTATAAACTAGAAGAAGTATATAAGGTCCCAGCAGGACCACACCCTCAGGAGCAGACGGGGCACTGAGTCACTGACTGCCATGTTTAGAATTCCTCAAATTGCCAGTGACTAGTTGCGGGATCAGGTTAAAAGTCGGGGTTCCCTAAGAGGGATCCCTGGACCACTTGCTTCAGAATCTCCTGGGCAGATTCCAAGGCCCCACTCTAGATTTACTGAATCGGAATTTCTAGGGTTACGCCTAGAAAGCTGCATTTTCTCTAAGCAGTCCTGGTGGCTCTAACATGCACCAAAATTGAGAGCCAGTGCCCTCGAGCCAGGAACAATGTGTGCAAATAATCAGGCACGGTGGTTAAGGCACAAACTCTAGAGCCAGACTGCCCAAGCTAGACGTCTGGCTTTACCATTCATTATCTGTGCAATCTGGGGCAAGTGACATAGCTTCTCTGGGCCTCAGTTTCTCCATCGGTGAAAGAGAATAGTAATTGTGCCTATGTCATAGGGCAATTGTCAGGATTACATGAGAATATATGGACAAAGCAGAGCACTCAGGGCAGGGGTTTGTGGCACCAGAAGTCATGGCGATGATTAATAAGAGGGACAGTTTTTAAATGCATGGGTGATCATGCTTGGCTGGAACAAGAAGCTCGGAAAATGGATATTGTTCATTAAGCTCTAATTAGCAGGTAAATTGTACAAGGGGAAGAGAGTCCAAGTGTTACTACCAGTAATCAATGTGCTTCTTCTCTCCCTGGTAATCCTTTGATTTGAACCGTCTAACCCGTAGTCTTTATCAGGCATTAAGATCCTGGAAATGCTGGCTGCTAATTATTTTGGTAAGCCCCTGATTGCACTAAAGGAAATGGATGTGTCCTATTCTCCCTAATGACTCAAGCACGGGCAAAAGATAAAGTAGTTCTAGCCATGATGAATTATGCCCAGGAGATTTGGAAAGGACAATCATTCTCTTTGTTCATTTAACAAACATGAACAGTGTCTCCACATCGGGAAAGCAAATGTGACCAGACATAGTCTGTTTAGGAAAACAACCCACTTGGTTGATGCGCCCAGTCCCAGTGACTTGATTGCTGCCTAAACCCTTGCTCAGTTCTTCTGAGGCTACAGCCTTGCCCCTGGAGTCCTGGCCCCCCCACCCTCGACCTGGAACTAGGTCTTCCTCAGCCTGGGCTGGCACCATGCTGTGCTGAGAAATCCAGCTTCCCCGGCCACATGCGGACTTCTGAGCTGTCTTAGACCAGCCATCCCCCATGCTTCCATTCTGACTGATGTCCAGAAATCTGAGTATTCCTTCTTGTGGGAACTATACAGACAGTGTCAGCGAAGCATGTTGGGGGCCAGTGAAAAGGCAAGTCACTATGTTCCTTTCCATCTGGCACATCATCACATGTCGAGGTGCCTGGGTTGCTGAGGAGTGCGCCTTGGGTGGCTTCTGACGGGAATTAGACATGAGAGGCAAGAGGGCTTGGAGCACGAGGCAGCCGGGGGCAGAGTCTCTGATGTCTCAGAGAGCCTCTGTCCTCCATGGCAGCGTAACACAAGAGAGTTTAGACAGAGGATTGGATACTTTCAGAATAAAAATAATATAATAATAATAATAATAGCGAGTGGTTGTTGAGTGTTTACTCTGTTCTGAATAGTGTTCTAAGTGTTTGCATGTATCATCACATTCAACTCTCCCATCCACCCTCTGATAAGGCACTGAGTATCTGGGTTCAAGCTTGTTTTTAAAATTTAATTAAATCCAATTAATTAACATAGTATACTATTGGTTTTAGAGGTTCAGTGATTCATCAGTTGTTTTTATTTTCAAGAACTGAGCCAAATGCAGTATCCATCCAGAAAAGCATTGGCCAAAGAAATCTGGAGCGTTTGAGAAATTCCTTGGCCGTCCAGCCCTCCCGAGGGTGGAGGAGGTGTGTGCTGGCACTAAGAAGCCCTCTGTTTGGCTCTCTTGGGCCAGGGGCTGCTTGGGGCTAAAAGAGAACCCAAAATGTTCACAGTAGCATCACTCATAATAGCCCCAAAGTGGAAAGGTCTATTGACGGATAAATGGATAAACAAAATGTGGCTTATCCATACGATGGAATATTATATGGCCATAAAAGGAAACCAGGCACTAATACACACGACAGCATGGGTAAACCTTGAAGACACAGAAGGCCACATATTGTATGAGTCTCTTTATGTGGAGTGTCCAGAATGGACAAATCCGTAGAGACACAAATCAGAGTAGTGGTTTCCAGAAGCTGGGGGGTTGGAGGGAATGGGGAGTGGCTGCTAATGGGTACAGGGTTTCTTTTGGGTTGATGGAAATGTTCTGACTTAGGGGTGATAGTTGCAGGACTTTGTGAATGTACAGAAAACCACTGAATTGTGCACTTTAAGAGGGGAACTATGGTATATGACTATAGCTCAACAAAAACAATCGAATGAGAAAACAGAACAACAACAACAACAAAAGAGAAGGCAGAATGCACTCTATCAAGGGCCAGAGCAAAGCAGTATCTTCTGAAGTTGGGCTGTGGGAGAAAGGCCCAGGGCTGAGAGGGTATTGGGCTCCTCCGCCAGCCTTAGCATGACCTCAGGCAAGCATGACCTCAGGCAAACACCTCTCCGAGCCTGTTTCCCCATTTCTTGAGTCACATTGTTGTGAGAAAATATATCCCTGATGGGATTTTGAAAACCATAAAATGCTTATTTAAAATGACAGTGCATTAATTACAGGCAAGATATTAGTGTCCTTGCAAGTGCAGAAAATTTGCCCGTTTCTGAGCAGGAACTGCTTACTTGCTCTCTCTCACCTTTGAAAAAGAGAACCAAGTTGCCAGCTGCTACCCTGATTGCCAGGCCTGCCCCATCTTCAACACATGAGAAATGTGGAGGCTGAAATGGAAGAAAGTTTTGCGTATCAGCGAGAAGAGGGGAAAAAGCTTTTACTATCTACCTTCTACACAGAATGCCTGTTGGCATCGGTTCTGCCAGGGATGTGGCAAGCTTTCAGCTTTCAGCTTTCAGCTTTCAGTGCTGGGGCTCCCTCATCTCATAATAAATGACCTGGGGGAAGCGACCATGCTGGGACCTGGCTGAGCTCCAGGAGTGCAAGCTCTCTACACATTTCCCTGTCCACTATTCATTGCTTTATTCTCCTTCCCAATCTCTGTATGGGTTTCCAAGGTTTTGCTGGGACCACAAGGGAATGTCCTAGGTGACCTCTGTTTTGATTCCCTATCTTATAGCTTTCAAATCCCAAATAAAGTGTTTTTCTTCACCCCCAGTTATCAGGGCTTCCTAGCAGGCCTTTTAGAAAGACACTTAAAAATCCTTTGGAAGCTTAAATAAACCATACACACTGCAACTCTACCCAATAGAGAGCTTCCTCGTTAACTACTTATTGTCCATGAGTCGTCCTACCCTTCCAAACTCTGACTGGTTTTCTTCTTCATATGTATATACATAACAGATTCAATATCCATCTGTTTTTCTTAGGACCGGGAAATGTTCAGAATCTTTATTAAAGACAGTTCATAAAAATAACAAGATTAATTTAACCAGATGCAGAATGCCTTCCATTATTAAAAAGGTACCTCTCCCGGGGCACCTGGGTGGCTCAGTGGGTTAAAGCCTCTGCTTTCGGCTCCGGTCATGATCTTGGGGTCCTGGGATGGAGCCCCGCATCGGGCTCTCTGCTTGGCAGGGATCCTGCTTCCCGCTGTCTCTCTGCCTGCCTCTCTGCCTGCCTCTCTGCCTGCTTGTGATCTCTCTCTGTCAAATAAATAAATAAAATCTTTAAAAAAAGGTACCTCTCCCACTTGTCCAGTACAGAAAAATCCGAGTCCTAGGAGGTCATGGTCAAGCAGTGTCCAAACTGGGGCGGGGGCTGGGGACCAGGGATCAGCTCACCCTGTCTCTTGCTTACTCCTCAATCCCAGGCAAGCCCAAGCCACAGCCGCTGGGAACTCTCCCTACCCCGGGCCTCCACCAGCTCTGGGGTCACCTCATCTCAGAAGTACAGTGCGCTAGAATGTAACAATGCCTGAAAACAGCTTGCCGACTCTCTTTACAGGATTGCTGCGGGAGTCTGGGGTGCAGGGGAGACGCCAGTGTCTTCAGTCGCTAGATGCATGTTCATTCAAATTCATTCAAATTTTTGTTTATTTGAATTAAAAACGGCTCCCTGCCGTAAGTAAAAGGATCCAAACCGTCAGGGAATCAGCGTGAGCAGCCCGATGTGGACGAACTCTTCCACGATGTGAATGGGCTTTCTCGGCCGCTGGCCTCGAGTTTTCAGGGCTCGCCTTCGTCTGGGGAGGAGAGCAGAGCCGGCCCTCGGGCTGCCTTTACGGAGAAATCCTGGCTACGTCCAGCCCGGCCGAGAGCCGAGAGCGCGCGGCCCGGGTTCCAATCAGCCAGGAGCAGTGAGATAATGAATGTGAAAAGGCTCCAGGCGGGAGATTGTTATTCGTGCGGATTGCTTTCTCAGTAGCGAGCACGGGGAGGGGGGGTGGGATTCATCTTCAAACAAGGGGACACATTCCTACTTTGGGTTTTCCAGCTAGAGAAAGTGCGTGCAATCTTGTTTTCAGCCTTGTCTTTCTTTCCGCTAAAGGTCTCTAAATGTTGAGGTCCCTCGCGGAATGCACCCCCAGTTCCCACCCCCTGTGTCCGACCCTCTCCCCGCGGGGCAGGAGGGCTGCTGTGTCCAGGCGGTGGCGCTCCCAGACAGTGCAACCCCCTCTCCCCCACTGCAACAAGAAGGCTACTCTGGGACAAGTTTCCAAGTGTTTGCTGATATTTTCTGGGAGGCTTTGCAACAAGAACTATAACTTTGAGTAGCGGGCAGAATCCATTCCCACGACCAAGGTTGTGGAGGGAGCGAGTACAGAATCTCGCCCTTTTAGTTTAGCCCCCGCCATTCGGATTTCCCGTGGCCCGCGCGCTTCACCAACCTGGGCGCACCACGGGCAACCGTGACGCCTCCGGGGGGACATTTACGCGGCTAGGGGCGGCCGGACCGAATGAGGTGGAAATGAGATCCCTGGCAGGGGGTGGACGGAGATGAGTTGTACGCCTGGGACGGAGGCGCTGGTCCGCCGCTGTCTTCTTGGCTGCGCTGCCCGGCACCTCTGCGCCCGTCCCGCTGCTGCAGCGCAGCTCCCCGAGGCTACTCGAGAACCCAGTTCTACCCTGTAGAGCGTGCGGAGCACCTCCAGAGGGGACGAGAGCCGAAACCGTCGCCCAGGGTTTCTTAGAGGAGCGGCGGCCCAAGAGAAGGGCTTTCTTGCCCCCTTTACTTTTCCCCAAAGCAATCTCTGAGCTCCCGCAGCCAGGGTGCTCCGCAGCGGGATAGGGGATCAGCTCCCGCTCTCGCTTGCCCCAGCGTTTGGGACAAATAGCCACCAGCTACCTCTCCTCGCATCCATATCGCAGACTCACTCCCAGCTCCCAGAGCCAGGTGCAGGGGACATCTCCCTCGGTAGAGCGTAAGTCCGGGATCGACTGAGTGGTCCACTCGCCGCTGCGGCTAAGGGAGCCAACCGGCTCCTGGCAGGCAGTGGAGGAGAGATAAGTTCCCTAGAGACTGGTTACCCAGACTGAGGATGGAAGCTCTGGGAAGCTGTCCCCTGGTCCCCCACGAGGTGCAGAAGGCTCTGAAAGGGCAAGATCTCCTGGAGGGGAATGAACCTTTCAAGGAGACCGTAGGGGCGCACACGTAAGGTCCAAGGACCACTGGCTCCCCCTCACACTCTGGTGGGGGCTACAGACTGGCGTGGGTTGGAACTGGACCCCAAGAGGGATCCCCCTGCCCCTGCCCTGTATTTTATATCGCTTTGCCGGGTGTTTGCATTGGAAGGGAAAGGAGAACTTGCTAGAAACAGATGCGCAGTGGCCGGGGGCGGGGAGGTGGACTCTGAGCTAGTCACGACGCAAGGTACCTAGGGGGTGGGGAGGGGAGGCTAGAGGGGAAGCACAAACAAGGCAGTCGGAAGCAAGACGACACCTCGATGTGGATTTGTCCGAAAAGAGTTGGAGACCAAAGCGAGGGTGTTCAGGGAGCTCTGATTGGTCGGGGGGAGGGACTTAGGGTGGGGCTAGCCACCTCTTGAGGCTTTAAAAGCTCATCGGAGAGGGGCGGGATGCTGTCATTCTGTCTCTGGTTCTCGGAGGGGAAGCAGCTTTCCAGAAGCTCCAGGCTCCTGGTGACAGAGCAGGTGTTCGCGGTCCTGACCGGCTGGGAGATCCTAACGGTCTCCAGCAGCAACATGGGGCCCACCCTGGCAGTTCCCACCCCATACGGCTGCATTGGCTGTAAGCTGCCACAGCCAGACTACCCACCAGCTCTAATCGTCTTTATGTTCTGCGCAATGGTTATCACCATCGTCGTAGACCTGATCGGCAACTCCATGGTCATCCTGGCTGTGACAAAGAACAAGAAGCTTCGAAATTCTGGTAAGCCATCCTTCCTTCTTCCTACCCAGCACTCAGCCACTTGCCACCCCTGGGGCATGAGTTCGGGAGCCTGAAATAGGGAACCCTTGGCCAGTGCCCTCGCACTGAACGTCCCTACCCCCAAATTCCTTGCGAAGCTGGGCAGTGATGTTATGCGGGGGCCCCCCCTTAACTTAGAGCTTCTCAAGGCTGAGGGAGCTCGGAAAATTAGCTTTTGGCGTCCAAGTGCAAAGCCCGGGTTCCCACGGAGCGCGGCAGACCGCCGGGTCCTGCCCCGTCGGAGACCAGATGCAGAGGGAGCCGGCACCCGAGCAGAGAGTGCGGCCACCGTCTGGGGCCTGGACGCCGCAGAGGTGGCCGCGCCCAGGCGGTGCGGGTCGAATTGATGCGGAGGGAGCCGCGGGGTTGCGACCCGCTCCGGAAAGTTAAGTTCGCGGCGGCTGCGGCGGCCGCGGCGGCTGCGGCGGCGCTTACGGGAGCGCAACGCAGCGGCCGCGCCCTAAAGCCAGCTGAGCCCCCGCCGCTGCGGCCCTGGGGCTCCCCGGCGGCTCCAGGGCGGCTCCCGGGCAGCGGAGCACAGACCCTAGCGCCAGAGTGTGGAGCAGGGTGGTCTGAGCCCCCCGGAGCCGAGCTCCGTCCGCCCGTCCCAGGGCGCAAGGCGGAGAGAGCAGAGCGGCGGTCTGCGCGCAGCAGGCGGTGGCAGCGACGGCAGCGGCGGCGGAGATCGCGAAATCCGTAAGCCGGGTGTTGGGGGTCCCAGAGCCGGGCGGAGGAGAGGCCCCGGAGCTTGGCGTCCGGCGGCGGTGGGGGTAGAAGACGGCAGAACCGGGCGAGGATGGTGGGAGGGTGGCGGGAGAGCTCAGAGCGGGTGGCGGGAGACGCGCAGACACTGCAAAGCGCGGGGAGCTGGGACCGGGTGATGGGGCGAGGGAGAATCCCCCCGCGATCAGCCAGTGCAGAGGGGAGGGGCCAGCTGCGATCCGGCTCGGGGAGGCGCGGGAGGCGGCCGGGCGCCGGAACCTGTGCGGGAGGCGGGGGTGGCGGACCCTGCAAAGCGGTAAGCCCCTTTTGCAGGTTGGGCGGGAGAGGGCCGAGAAGGGGAGGGGAGGGGCGAAGGGGCCCGAATTCCGCGCTCGGGTCCCAGGAGGGAGGGGGCGGCGCCCGGGATCTCTGCTGCTGGGGTCTTCGCTGGCTGGGGCCAGGGGGCAGAGGGGGAAGAGGGGGCGGGGGGAGAGGGTCGGGTACCCGCAGGACTCGGCGGGCGGGGCTCCGGGGAGAGGAGGCAGCCAGTCTCTGGGGGATTACTTTTCGGGGATGAGGAATCACAACTACCATACAAGTTTCAAAATGCACTGACGGGCACACAGTCATTAAAACTTTTCTTTTAAACTCTGGTGGGCGTGTCTGATTTCTTTTCGGTCCCCTGGAGACGTGGGGCCGCACGCTTGGACCTCACCTTCGCTCCAGCAGTGCGGTCCCAAGGAACCACGGAGCCCCGGGGACCACCTGCGAAGCCCATTTTCTTTCTTTACTTTTCTTCTTCCCTTTCCTTTTTTCCCTCTCCTTTCTTTTCTTCTATAATTCAAATAAAGGTTTTTATGGTTGTTCTGGTTTTGTTTTTAAGGCTTTTCCCTCTGTCTTCTCCACTTTCTTCTCTTAATTCATTTCTTTGAGAGAAAACCCTAGAAAGAACCTCTGGGTAGAAAGCGCTGAGGCCGCGCCTTGGCAGCGCTGGCAGGAGGGCAGAGGGAACTATTCCTTTGCCCTTTTAAAAAGTGCTCATTTTCTCCCAGTTCAAGATGAAGTGCAATATTTTGCGAAACCAATGCTAATTAGCAACGAGGTGTTTTCAAAAAAAAGAGGGTTCTGCGCCTGCATTTGGCTTCTTCCTCCTTTTTTTTTAGAAAGGTTTTGCAAAAAACGTTCCTACCGCTGCCCTACAAAACGGGAGTGGGGGCCCACGCCCCCCTTCACTTTCCTGTTTAGCCACAGGCTCCAGTAAAGCCCAGCGCAGGGCCGGGACCCCCTTGCACAGGGAGCTGAACGTGCGGGTGCGCGATCCTGCGCTGGAGCCGCAGGAAGCAGGCACCTCTGCGAAGCCTCGCAGGGATTTTCCTGATTGTTTTTCTCCCCACGCACTGCTTCAGACTAAATTTTACAGGGTCTCCTCCCTTCCCCTCAGTTTCACTCTTAGCCTACCTCGGAAATGGTAAGTACTTACTGGGGCTGGTCATAGATGATTGTCTGATGCCGTTTTCTTAAGAAGACGACGGCCTCCAGTGCTCTTTCTCAGACCGTCCTCTTAGACGTGTTTGCGTTGTAAAAGCAATGCGGGCCCGGAGAAGGCAGAAGGCTCATTCATTTTTTTGGCTCGGGGGGGGGGGGGGTGGGGGGGGCGGGGGGGTTGGTGGTTGAGGCTTCCTGACATTCCCTCAATCTCTTCCCTTCCCCCCATACCTCCAGCCTACTTCCTACCCACAGCTTCGCCAAGCTCGCCTCCACGCCCCTCCCCCTTCTCTCCCTAGCCCCCTGTAGGGAAAAAAGTTTGCATTTTGTTTTTGTTTAAAATGGTGGCAGCGTGTCTCTGCGTGAGTATGAAGGGCTCCGCAAAGGGCTTATGTGCTTCCTGCTTTCCGACAGAAGTTCGCTTTTTTCCGCAAAGGGGACATGACGTTGTTTGAAAGGAAAAAGTTGCACAAAAGACAGGTCCCCCGAACCTAGTTGTGCACCAGAATAATGCTTGTATATGAAAATAAAAACACAAGAATATTTTTCTAAAATAATTCTAGAATTCTAAACTGTCACCACTTCCGCTGGTCTCTTCCTCCAGTTTCAATTTATGGATTTCCATACTTAACCATTTATTTTTCTCTGTTCCCCCCCTCCCGTCCCCGATATGTTTTTCAGGCAACATCTTCGTGGTTAGCCTCTCTGTGGCCGACATGTTGGTAGCCATCTACCCCTACCCTCTGATGCTGCACGCCATGGCCATTGGGGGCTGGGATCTGAGCCAGTTGCAATGCCAGATGGTTGGATTGATCACAGGGCTGAGTGTGGTCGGTTCTATCTTCAACATCGTGGCCATTGCCATCAACCGTTACTGCTACATCTGTCACAGCCTCCAGTACGAGCGGATCTTCAGCGTGCGCAATACCTGCATTTACCTGGTCGTCACCTGGGTCATGACCGTCCTAGCTGTCCTGCCCAACATGTACATTGGCACCATCGAGTACGATCCTCGCACCTACACCTGCATCTTCAACTATGTGAACAACCCTGTCTTTGCTGTGACCATCGTCTGCATCCACTTCGTCCTCCCTCTGCTCGTCGTGGGTTTCTGCTACGTGAGGATCTGGACCAAAGTGCTGGCAGCCCGTAACCTGGCTGGGCAGAATCCTGACAACCAGCTTGCTGAGGTTCGCAATTTTCTAACCATGTTTGTGATCTTCCTCCTCTTTGCAGTGTGCTGGTGCCCTATCAACGTGCTCACTGTCTTGGTGGCTGTCAGTCCGAAGGAGATGGCAGGCAAGATCCCCAACTGGCTTTATCTTGCAGCCTACTTCATAGCCTACTTCAACAGCTGCCTCAACGCTGTGATCTACGGGTTCCTCAATGAGAATTTCCGAAGAGAATACTGGACCATCTTCCATGCTATGCGGCACCCTATCCTGTTCCTCTCTGGCCTCATCACTGATGTTCGTGAGACTCGGGAGGCCCGCGCCCTGGCCCGCGCCCGCGCCCGCGCCCGAGACCAAGCCCGTGAACAAGCCCATGAACAAGATCGTGCCCGTGCCAGTCTCGCTGTGGAGGAAGTGCCGATGCACGTCCGGAATGTTCCACTACCCGGTGATGCTGCATCCGGCCAACCTGAGCGTGCCTCTGGCCATCCCAAACTGGCCTCTGGCCACTCCAGGTCTGCCTCTGCCTGCCGCAAGTCTGCCTCTGGCCACCATAAGTCTGTCTTTAGCCACTCCAAGCCTGCTTCTGGTCACTCCAAGTCTGCCTCTGGTCACCCCAAGTCTGCCACTGTCTATCCTAAGCCTGCCTCTGTCCACTTCAAGGCTGACTCTGTCCATTTCAAGCCTGCCTCTGTCCACTTCAAGGCTGACTCTGTCCATTTCAAGCCTGCCTCTGTCCATTTCAAGGCTGACTCTGTCCATTTCAAGTCTGCCTCCAGCCACCCCATACCTGTCGCTGGCCACCACGTTCCTGCCGGCAGCCACTCCAAGGCTGCCTTCAGCCCTGCCTCCAGCCACCCTAAACCCACAGCCGGCTACGCCAAGCCTGCTTCCACCCACCCTGAGCCCACCGCTGCTGAGAATACTGCGCCTGCTGCTACCAGCCCACCCCAGTGGGCGATCGCCAGCCACCCCGAGTCTGCCGCTGCTGACTACCCTGCGCTCACTGCCTCCTGTCACCCTGAGACCACCGCTACCGGCCACCTCGAGTGTGACGTCACTGACCTCCCTGAGCCTGTCTGCAGCCCTGCCAGTGGGTCCCCCGAGTCTGCTGCCAGCCTGCTGGAGCTTGCCGCCGCCGCCGCCGCCGCCAACCTTCCTGACCCCGCTGTGACCACCACTACCACCGACGATTACCATAAGATTGTGGTTCTTGATGTTGAAGCTGATTCTGATGAAATGGCTATGTGAAAAATGCTCTTAGGGGTGGCCGAGTAGTGACCCACTTTCAAGTGTGTCTAGCATATGTAATTCAAAGTGAGATAACTTACTGCACCTACACACAGACACACAGACATGGACTCACAGACATGGTGTAAGCTACATCCGCCTTGTAGGCATACTCCTTCTTTACATAACATACTCTGAAAAAGTGTGTGTGTGTGTGCGCGCGCGCGCGTGCATGCTTGCTATTTTAGAGATCGAATTTCCCCCAAGTTTGGCTCCTGTTATTGTGAGCCTCCCTTTCTTCCTATAGTTGACCTTGAGCCAACAGTGATCCTAAAAATTTAGACTTTGATTTTTCCTCACTCCCGTGTCCCCCTTTCTCCCCTCACCTCATTGCCTTCTCCTTTTTCCTGCTTTCTTCTCTCATCCCCTCAGGGGTGGGGGAGGAGTGCTTCTGTAAGTAAATGTGACTGCAAAGCTTTATGTTTTTAAGTGTGTAACTCTATATTGTACTTTTAATGGCAGTCAGAAAGGTAGTTTTGATAAAGTGCGAGTACTTGAAACAGTTTCTTTTCTAAATTTCAGCAACAAGATATGACCCATATCTGAAGAACACAATTTGATAAGCTCTTATTAAAGTACATTTTTATGCCTATGAGCTCCAATGGCAAAAGGTAAGATATGGCCAAACCGAATTATTTCTAATTTATGAAAATTCAAATATTGGTGCTGATTGGTGCAAACGATGAGATGTTTTTACCTTGTTTGTAGTCACTTACCTTTTAAAGCATTTGCCAGAATTTTCTTTCATTTAGTTCCAGAGAAACAAATCCATTCCTAAACTAATTTCTTCTCCTAAAATCCAAATTTGTAGTCACTAGGATCAATTACAATCATATATTTAATATTATAATTCATACCTATTCTTTACCTCAGACATTTTTTTAGACAGCCTGATGTTTCTACATAATCAATTTTTACATTTTCCTTTTTCATTCAGAAGGGAATTCAAGGTAATAGCTGAAGCCTTTCTCTCCTGCCTTGTCCCTCAGCCTCCCAGCCGGGGAGGGAGGCAGGAGGAAAAGATGCCATACCAGCCAATCCCACTACCTTTGGCTGAGGTTCTGTGATCTGCAACATTAAGTTGTACATGTCTCGTATCAGCACACCTGACAGTCCAGGAAATGACTTTTGTCTAGAATTCAAGAAAGAATTGTTTAATACAAATTTCAACTATTGATTCAGTCCAACACATAAAGCAAAGTTTACTGTATAAAAGCTTGTAAGGATAAGTGGAAATGTATTATACTGCCTTAATTTGATTCTGTATTTGTGGTAGCAATTAAATAAAAGTGTTTTTGTGGCTTTGGTGTGTGATTTGTTGATAAATTCACTTCCTCCACCGGATTCCTTGTGGGGAGGGTTAGGAGGTGGGTGGAAAAGCATTGACCTTCGGGGATCAGAAGACTTGGGTACAAGTTCTATCCTTTCTATGAGCTGGCTATACTCCACGGCAAGTCAAATGACCACTCTTCCCCCAGTTTCTTGGCTTGGCAAACTGTGGCCACGTCGGGATGGAGGAGGGACTCCCTGGGTTTGGTGTGTGTGGTGACAATGGATGACCTGACCTGCCTGTTCTTCGACCTCTGGACCTTGCCTGCCATGGCTTCTGAAAACAGATCCTTTTTTTACACCCATGGAAGGCGTGAAGTCAGACTCCAATGATGTCACAACCCCAGAGGCTGCTGGGACCAAGAAACAGAGCTCATGAGACTGTGAGGGGAGGCACAGAAGTGGGACACAGGAGGACAGGTGGTTTCCTTTCTGGCAGAAGACGGGTGGCAAGACCCCAGCCACTGGGCAAGGTTCCCTGACCTCAGGAACAGTCTCAAAAGAATCTCTAATGACAAGGAAATACCCCTGTAAAAATAAAAGTGGATTCAAAATAATATACAGTAGGATATCAATTTTGTTTAGAAAATATGTACACTTAAACGTGTATATACATAAACACAGCTATACACACGTAGTTGTGCTATCAAGGTTTAGCCAGACTGTGAGTATAAACTGAGGTCATCTTAAATTTTCATGCCCAAATTACAGTGGTTTGAGCCCCACCAGAATGACTGCTGGACCTTAGACTGACTCCTTGTGCAAAATTTTTGCCAAATATTCCTGGAAACCCCAAAAGGATATTTCTGTAGACCAGCCAGTGCCCCCTGCTGAGTTTTCCTCTCCGCCACCACCCAAGGAGATTTGCTTTGGGTGAGATTACAAGTATTCAAACCGAGGATGCCGTGTGCCAATGCTCTAAACTACTCTACTCCAGGGGGCTGGAGGGGCCCAGGCTTCTGAGAGGAGAGGGAAGGAGAGAGAAAACCATCCATACTTTTTACAACTTTGTCCTACAGTCTACTCTCAAGTGCTAAAGAAACACTGCTTATGCCCAACGTCGCACAAAGTCTCACGAAGAGGCTACTGTGACCACTCTGCTCACCGGCCCGTAGACTTGCTTACCTCTACCGCTAAAATCCCCCTCGGCCACAAGAACAAGCTGTAGTTGAAGCACAGAGCTGAGAGAGTTTTTTCTCTGCCCCTCCCTCCTTTATCCTGGCCTTCTCCACTCCCAAAAGTCAAGAAGCCTCACGAACACATCTCTGATTTACCACAGCCACTGTGACAGTTTAAATGACAGTTTTCCCCAGTTTCTACTTTTTTTTCTCTTTAAATGGAAATAAAATGTGCGTACTGTAAAGTGACAGCTTGGCAACTTTTTATGTACATATACATCTGTGTAACTACCACTCTGGGGAAGATATAGTCTTCTAGAAGGCTCCGTTTTGCCTTCTTCGAGTCAATACTTCATCCAAAAGCAGCCATTATCCTGACCTCTTATCTCCATACATTAATTGTCTGTTCTAGAACTTCATATAAAAAGAAGTATACAGTATGTATTCTACTGTATACAGTTTCTTGTTTTTTCTAATTGTGATAAAATGTATATAACATAAAATTTACCGTTTAACCATTTTTAAGTGTACAATTCAGGGCATTAAGTACATTCAAGCATTGTGTGACTATCACCCATAACCTCAAACATAAACTCTGTAGCCATTAAATAATAACTCCCTATTACCCCCTCTCCAGCTCTTGGTGACCTCTATTCTACTTTCTGTCTCTATGAATTTGCCTATTCTAGGAATTGCATATAAGTGAAATCACACAATATTTGTTCTTTTGCGTCTGGCTTCTTTCACTAAGTATAATGTCTTCAAGGTTCATCGATGTCATAGCAGGTATCAGTACTTCGTTCTTTTTGTGGCTGAATAATATTCCATTGTATGGATACCTCACATTTTGTTAGTTCAGTCGTCCATTGGTGGACTGTTTCCACCTTTTGGCTCTTATGAATAGTGCTGCTATGAACATTGATTTTCAAGTACTTGTTTGATTTCCTGCTTTCAATTCTTTGGGATATATATCTAGGAATAGAATTGACGAATCATATATTAGTCTGGCTTCTTTTGCTCAATATTATGTCTTTGAGATTCATTCATGTTTTTGTACGTATCAGTAGTGTGAGTGGTTTTTTTTGTTTCATTTTTATGTAGTAATCTACAAGATGAGTATACTACAATTTATTTAGTGATTTTGTAGATGGACCATTGATGGACATTTGGGTTGTGTCCAATTTGGGGCTATTACAAAAAATGTTTCTATCAACATTTTTGTACATCTCAATTTTATTTAAGATATAATTTTACATAGAGTGAACTACACAAATATTCAGTGTAGAGCTCAATGAACTTTTAAGTATGTTTACATCTGTGTAACCACCACAGAAATCAAGATATAAAACATTTCTAGCACTTAGAAGGTGCCATTATGCTAAATTAATTTTGCTGGTTCTTCAACTCCATTTAAATGGAAACATTAGAATGTACTCTTTGTATCTGGCTTTTCTGCTTATAAATTTGTCCGTGATATTTATGCATTACTTTTGGTAGAAGTACATTCCTTTTTATTGCTGTGTATAATTCCCTCATATTGAATATACCAATTTTTTTATTCATTCTACTACAGATGAACATTTGGGCTATTTTTTTGGGTTGGGGCTGTTATGAAGAAAGTTATTATGCTTCGTCTCCCCCTCCGATTTACCCCAATTCACTTTTCCTTTCCTTCTCCTAATGTCCTCCATGTTATTTCTTATGCTCCACAAGTGAAACCATATGATAATTGACTTTCTCTGCTTGACTTATTTCACTCAGCATCATCTCCTGGAGGGGAGGGGGGGTGGGTGGATGAGCGAGCCTGGTGTGGGTATTAAGGAGGGCACGTGTTGCATGGAGCACCGGGTGTGGTGCGTAAACAATGAATCTTGGAACACCGAAAAAATAAAATAAAATTAAAAAAAGAATTTAGAAATGAAAAACTCAGAATTCACAAAATTTAAAAAAAAGAAAGTTATTATGAACATTCTTGTACATGCCTTTTGGTAGACATATGGATTCATTGCGCTTGGAAATACACCTAGGTTTGGAATTGTTGAGTCATAAGTAGATGTGTATTTAGTTTTAGTAGGCACTGCCAAATATTTTTCCAAAGTGGTTGACCCAATTTATATTGGCACCAGCAATGTGTATGTTTGAGGTGCACTGCATTCTTGCCAACATTCAGTAATCTCAGCCTTTTAATTTTAGCTATTCCAGTGTCTAGTGCTATATCATTGTATTTTCAATATGCATTTCTTTAATGATTAATAATGTTGACCATCTTTCACATGATCATTGATCATTTGGGTATCTTTAGTGAAGGGTCTGAACAAACATTTTGGCTGTTTTAAATTTGAAGTTTCTGTCTTCTTATTGGCAGTAGAAGAAGTTTTTTATATATTCTGGATATATATACATATTTCACGAATATCTTCTCTTAGTCTGTGGTTTGCCTTCTCTCTCTCTCTTAATCGTATTTTTTGAGGGGCAAAAGTCCTTAATATTATGAAGTCCAATTTAATTAGTTTTTCCTTTTATGATTATGCTTTGTGCTTAAGAAATTTCTGATTACTCTAATATAATGAATATTTTCCAAGTTTTTCTTTTAGGAATATTATTGTTTTGCCTTTAACATTTAAGTCTATGCTTCATCTTAAGTTAATTTTTTTGTGTTTGGTGTGAGGTATTGGTCAAAGTTCAATTTTTTTTAATATAGTCATGGTTCATATTTCCATTTTATCACCTCCATGTATTGAAAAGACCATCCTTTGCCCCACTGAATTACAGGGGAGACTTTGTTATAAATTAGTTAACCAAAAAATAAAAATTGTCGATCATCTCTCTGTCATTTAGCTATCTCTTTCTTTCTAGACTGTCTAGACTGTCTCATTAGTCTATTTGTTTAGCCCTTCACTAAAGCCACATTGTGGTTTTTAAAATTTTTTTCTCTGTCCTCAGAGTTTATTTGCATTAAATCAATTTAGTTAAATCAAAATGACTTTCTACATTCTTTTTTTAAATTTTATTTTATTTTATTTTTTCAGTGTTGTGGTTTTTTAATTTGAATTAAACTATACGTTATATACAATAATATGCACATATACTAAGTGTATGGCTAAATGGATTTTCACTCATATGTGCATTTTTATTTCACCATCTTCCAGATGAAGATATAGAACATTTCTATAATCCCCAAAGATACTTTCATGCCCTAACTCAGTCAATACATCCCCCAAATTTAACCACTAATCTAACCTCTATCATCACAGATCACTTTTGCCCATTTTTTAATTTCTTTAAAAGGAATAATACAACATGTATGCTTTGCCTCTGGCTAATTTTGGTAAACATTATGCTTTTGAGAGGCATCCATGTTGTTGACTGAATCAGCAGGTCTTGTAAAAATTTTTCATAGAAAGATTTAGTTATGTGAAATACCTTCAATCCACATTATGTTGAAAAAGCAGATCATAAAGTGATATATAATTTTAAGAAAGCCATTCATATATTATGAAGACATATTTTAATGTTTACTGTACTAAATATATACATATATATTTTATTGAGATATAATTCATCAAAGTATTCAATGAATGTCATCATTTTAAAGTATTCAATGCAGTAGTTTTTTTGTTTTTGCTGGATTCACAAAGGTATGCCACCATCATTGTAAACAGATTCTTGTGTATTTTCATCACCCAAAAAGAAAATCTGTACTATTATAGTCATTCCTTATTACCTCCTTGAGGCCCTATGACAACAACTAATCTACTTTTTGTGTCTGTGAATTTATCCATTCTGGACATTTCATATCAATGGAATTATGCAATGTGTGGCCTTTTGTGTTTGGTCTCTTTCATTTAGCATAATTTTCAAGGTGCATCCACATTGTAACGTATATTAGAACTTGGCTTATTTGTAACGCTGAATAATATTCTTTTTAAAAAAGATTTATTTATTTATTTGAGAGAGAGAGAGAGAGCAAGAGCATGAGTGGAAGGGGCAGAGGGAAAGGAAGAGAAAAAACTGAAGCAAACTCCGAGCAGAGAGCCCGTTGTGGGGCTTGATCTCAAAACCCTGAGATCATAACCTGAGCTGAAACCGAGAGTTGGATGCTTAACCTACTGAGCCACCCAGGCGCCTCATATTCTTTTGTATGTGTACACCACATGTTGTTTATCCATTCATCTGTCAACGAAAATTTGGATTGTTTCCACCTTTTGCCTATTGTGAGTACCACTGCTATGAACATCGGCAAATATATGTTTCTAGATGTGGAAAACTAGAGATAGAAAAACAATATGAGCCCAAAAGAAACAGAAGAAAAGAAATAGTAAAGATCAGAGGAGCAATCGATGACATTGAAAACTGGAAATTGGGGGCGCCTGGGTGGCTCAGTGAGTTAAGCCTCTGCCTGCGGCTCAGGTCATGATCTCAGGGTCCTGGGATGGAGCCCCGCATCGGGCTCTCTGCTCAGCAGGGAGCCCGCTTCCCCCTCTCTCTCTGCCTGCCTGCCTACTTGTGATCTCTCTCTCTCTCTCTCTCTGTCAAATAAATAAAATCTTTAAAAAAAAGAAAAAAGAAAACTGGAAATTGGTATATAAAATCAATGAAACTAAAAGCTGGTTCTTTGAAAAGATCAATAAAATTGATAAACCTCTAGCCAAGCTAACTAAGAAACAGAGAGGACACAAATTGCTAATACCGGAAATGAAAGATCAGTCATCACTACTGATCCTGTGGGCATAAACAGGATAATAAAGTGCCCACATATTTGATAACTAGATGAAATGGACCAATTACTTGAAAGACACAATCTACTAAAACCCACACGAAGAGTTCAGGGTAACTCCAAAGCTGTTATGTCCTCTCCTGTGGCTGCGAAGCTTCTGTTTTTCACTACTATCGATGTGAAGTTACTGATTTTCAAAGCTACAGTGGAGCTAAGGGAGAGGAATGCAATTAGGGAAAGTTAAAGCACCACCAAACCTCACTGTTCTTACTAAAATTCAGTCTTTTTTCTGGAATAAACTCTTTGGATTGTTGTAAGACTTAGGTTAACTTCCTGAGCTCTGAAAAAGTTGATGTTGAGCGTCCTGCACTTTAATTTTTTTCACTTGGATATTATGTCGTAGAAATCACTCCAAGTCAGTTCATAGAGAGCTTCTTCATCCTTTTTTTACAGCATCATTTATTCAAGCACTCTCGTATGTGTGGACATGTGGGTTGTTTCCAATACTTTGCAATTACAAACAATGCTGCAGGAACATTCTTGTGCATATGTATTTTTGGCTTGTTGGAAGTTTATCTTCAAGAATAGATTTTTAAAATCGAAATTTCTGGGTTGAAAAGTTCTGTTAGGTGTTACCAATTGCCCTCTGGAAGTGCTGTACTGGTTTGCATTTTCAGCAGCAATGTATGAGCATGTGTGTTTCCCCACACACTTATCAACAGATTCTGTTGTCATAATTCTTACAGTTTTGCCTGTCTGCTAGGTAACAAGTGGTATCTCAGTATACTTTCATCAACAGCTCTCTAATATGTACTGAGTTTGAATATTTTTCACATGTTTATGGGGGCATTTTTATGTTCTTTTTCAGGGTGAATTATTATCCGTTTATGTAGTTTCCTCACTTTTCTATTGGGTTTTTGGTCATTTGTCCCTCAATTTTATAAAACTTCAAATGATTCTTTATCTTTATAGAGTTGCTAATCACAAGTCATGCCTGAGCTTTGATATTTTTTCTTGTGCAAATATTTCAGGTCAAATTAAATGCCTTTTTCAGTGGCTATGATTCACCGTGATTAAATTCAAGTTGTTTGAGCATCTCATTAATCAACTGCAGAAGTACTAGAAAAGGTTCAATAAACAGTAATTTTCATTATAGTCAAGCCAGATAAGTTTTACTATTGAATGAAACTCCTGTGTGGGGTTGGGAGTGGGGCTGGGGGGAGTTGGTATGAAGTTTTCTAAGAAAGGGTGGAATTATGAAGCATGAGTCATTGTTTGTAAGTTAAAAAAGGGGGGTGGAAATTAAGCAAGAAGGAGCTATAACTGAGGTGCCTGGGTGGCTCAGTTGTTAAGTGTCTGCCTTTGGCTCAGGTCCTGATCCCAGGGTTCTGGGATCGAGCCCCACATCAGGCTCCCTGCTCAGCGGGAAGCCTGCTTTCCCCTCTCCCGCTCCCCCTGGTTGTGTTCTCTCTCTCACTGTATCTCTCTCTGTCAAATAAATAAATAACATCTTTTAAAAAAAAGGAGCTATAACCATAGGAAGAATATTTTTAAAATGAGGGTTAATAGTCTTGGGCAGATTAGCAGGAAAAAACAGTGAAAGGTCAAGCAAAAAAATTTATCATAGATTTGATACATATTTACTGAGTATCTATTATGTGTAAGACTCTCTTCTAGGCAGGTAGTCTATGGGAATTACCAAGATAAACAAGGGAGAATCCCCGACCTAATCCAAAGGCCTGAAATGAACAATGTTGTGGAGCATAAGGAATAACATGGAGGACATTAGGAGAAGGAAAGGAAAAGTGAATTGGAAGAAATCAGAGGGGGAGATGAAGCATGAGAGACTGTGACTCTGAGCAACAAACTGAGAGTTTTAGAAGCGAGGGTAGGGGAGATAGGTGATCCGGGTGATGGGTATTAAGGAGGGCATGGATTGCATGGAGCACTGGGTGTGGTGCATAAACAACCTTGGAACACTGAAAAAATAAAATAAAATAAAATAAAATAAAATAAAATAAAATAAAATAAAATAAAATAAAATAAAAAGGAACAATGTGGCCTTTTGTTTAAGTTACCATTTACTAAGCCCCTACTATGTGATAGGCACCACTCAAGGCACTTTACTTCTCTTATCTCTAATTCTCATAAAACCATTGCCAGATTAACATTATTTACTCTTATTTTTGAGAAGAGGACATTGAGGCCAAGAAAGGTTAAGAAACTGGTCTAGCGGGGGAGACGAAGCATGAGAGACTGTGGACTCTGAGAAACAAACTGAGGGTTTTAGAAGCGAGGGTAGGGGAGATAGGTGATCCGGGTGATGGGTATTGAGGAGGGCACATATTGCATGGAGCACTGGGTGTGGTGCATAAACAATGAATCTTGGAACACTGAAAAAAAATAAAATTAAGATGTTAAAAAAAGAAAAAAAAGAAACTGGTCTAGAGTCAGAAAGCTGGAAAATTGGGCAATTTGAACTCACATCTGCTTAGAAAATGCCAAATACCGATTTTGAATAATACTTCATAGTGAATTCTGTTAGGATTAATCAAACCAAGTTAGCTTAAGATAACAACAATAGCTAACCTCATTTCATAATTTCTATATGCCAAACACAGCACTCAACAATTTACATGGATCATAGTTAATCCTGAGACAGAATTTAAATGTTTGGATTCTCTGTTGCACACCTGAAACTAATGTGACATTGTGTGTCAACTACACTTAAAACAAAAATAAATAGATGTTTGCATTCTCTACACTCTCTCTGACACTACCATCTACCTCACCGTCCATATTGAAATCCCAGGTTTCATCCAAGACTCCTACCTCACCCATGTCCATTAGTTGATCAATCCAGTACCTTCTCCTCTTCAACAGCAATTTAATTCACCTTTTGTTCTTAATCCTTAGTTTGAACCACCATCATATCTTAGATGGATTACTTTAAGAGCTTCTCTACCCATCTCCCAACTTTTCTAATACACTCTTTGTAAATTGCAGATCCAAATACATTGTTCCTCCAGTCTTCCTCCTAACCTTAACTTGACAGTACCCTTCCTTGACCCACTCCATATATCAGCTGTATTGAGCTGCCTTGCTCTTCCCCGGTCCTATCTCTATGTCCCTCTGTTTCTAGGAGTTCTTCATTTTTAGGTTTATGATTCCTTTGTCTATGGTATATGTTGCAAATATCTTCTAACTATTTGGCAGTTGTCTTTTGATTTTTTTATGCTGCATTTTCCACGTAAGTTTTTTATTCTTCATTTAAATTCAGTTTACTTAATATATAGTATACTATTAGTTTCAGGGGTAGAGTTTAGTGATTCATCATTTGCATATAACATCAAATGCTCATTACATCAAGTGATCTCCTTAATGCCCATCACCCAGTTACCCCATCCCGCCACCCACCTTCCCTCCAGCAACCCTCAGTTTATTTCCCAGAGTTCATGTCTCTTGTGGTTTGCCTCCCTCTCAATTTTCATCTTATTTTTTCCTTCCCTTCCCCTATGTTCATCTGTTTTCTTTCTTAAATTTCACATATGAGTGAAATCATAGGGTATTTGTCTTTCTCTGACTGACTCATTTCGCTTAGCATAATAACCTCTGGTTCCATCCATGTCATTGCAAATGGCAAGATTTCATTCTTTTTGATGGCTGAGTAATATTCCATTGTATATGTATATACAACATCTTCTTTATCCATTCATCTGTATGTGGACATTGCCATGCAAAATTTTAAGTTAATCAAATTTATTAGATTTCTTTGATTGCTTTTATATTTCGAGTCATAGTTAGAAAGCCTTTCTCTACACCAAGGTTAAAGAGGAATTTTCCCACATTTTCTTCTGGTGCTTGCATGGTTTCATTGTCTACATTTAGCTCTCATCCATTTGCAGTCTATTTTTTAAAAAATATTTCTTTTATTTATTTGACAGAGAGAGAGAAAGAGCACTAGCCAGGTGGGGGGGAGGGACAGAGGGAGAGGGAGAAGCAGACTCCCTGCTGAGCATGGAGCCTGATGCAGGGCTCAGTGCCAGGATCCTGAGATCATGACCTGAGCCAAAGGCAGATGCTTAACCCACTGAGCCACCCAGGTGCCCCGAGTCTATTTTTTTTCTTTTTTTTCTGGCTATGCTGTGAGATGTGGATGTAATTTTATCTTTTTCCCTGTGAAATTATCGGGTCTGTGCTTTTTTGTGGAGTAGTCCCTTTTATAGAAATTGGTACATTTAAGGTTTCTAATGCTAATGTGGTCAGTTTTGGTAACTTGAATTTCCTTAGGAAAGTATCCATTTCATCAAGGTTTTCAAATTTGTTTGCACAGAGGCCTCATATGAATTTTAAAATTTCATTTGTTTCAAAGGTAATTTCCCCCTTGGCAGTTCTTATTTTGTATATTTATGCTTCCTTTCTTCATTTCTTTTCTTGTTAAAGTTAGCTAGTACTTTGTCTATATTGTTAATATTTACAAAATTATACTTTTATTTCTTGACTTACTGTTTTTCTCTTTTCTTCATTAATTTCTGCTTTTATTTTTGTTATTTCCTGCTTTCTCTCAGTTTTTAAAATTCTTTTTCTAATTTTATGAACTTTTTATTTGATTCGATAAAATAAATTATTGAATAAAATTTTATTTATTTTTCACCATTTCAGTTTTCTGGATAAAAGTGTATAATGCAAAAAAATTTCCCCTGATCACTTCTTTATTTTTTTTATTTTTATTTTTTTTTAAAGATTTTATTTATTTATTTGACAGAGAGAGAGAGATCACAAGTAGGCAGAGAGGCAGACAGAGGGAGAAGCAGGCTCCCCGCTGAGCGGAGAGCCTGATGCGGGGCTCGATCCCAGGACCCTGAGACCATGACCTGAGCCGATGGCAGAGGCTTTAACCCACTGAGCCACCCAGGCACCCCTGATCACTTCTTTAAATGCATCCCATAGATTCCAATAAGTGTATTTTTATTGTCATTTTTTAAAAAATCCATAATATCAGTTTGTAATTGCCATGTCATGCAGAAGTTGTTCAATAGGAGATTCCTAAATTTTGAGGAAGGACCTTTCTGTTTTGTTCTTGTTGGTACACCCTATATGTGATTATATTTTAGTCAGAGGATGTTGTTTGTGATACTTACATTTTATGGAACTTACTGATGTTTTCTTGGTAACCTAATAAATGATCAATGTTTGCCAATGTGCCATGGACACTTGGGAAGAGTATGTGTATTCCTTATTATCACAGTGTAGATCTCAACATATATTCAAAATATCTATCCTATTAATTATTGTTTCCTAATAAATATGCACATTCTATCTCCATACATATTTTTGTCCACTTGATTTAAATGGTACTAAAAATGGTGCATTTTATCTGTGCATGACTCCTTGCATCCTCTGCAGTTTTTGCTTCAAGATGATCATTGTGTTCTTTGGTGTTTAAATATTAATAAGTGTTATCCGTGTATTGTGGACTGTAACTTTTGCATTAAAACTGTCCTTTGTTGTCAGTTTAATACTTCTGGGTTTGAATTTTACTTTGTTTGATATCAGAATCACTACACTTTCTCTCTTGTCTCCATTTGCCTGGTAAAATTTGGTCTATTGCTTGATTTTTAGTCTTTCTGAATCACTTTGTTATAGGTGTGTATCTTATATACAGCATGTAATTATCATTTAATCAGCTTTCTTGAGGTATAATTTACCTAACAAAATTCACCTATTTTAAGTATACAAGTCAATGATTTTTAGTAAATCTATAGGATTTTGCAAACATCAACCACAGTCCCATTTTAGAACATTTCTATCACCTGAGAAAGGTCCCTCGCGGAGATTTGCAGTTACTCTCCATTTCTCCCCCCGCGTCAAGGAAAGCATCAATCTACTTTTTGTCTCAAAACATTCACCTTTTTTTTTTGTAAAGATTTTTTTTATTTGTTTATTTGACAGAGAGATAGAGAGAGAGCATGAGTAGGCAGAGCAGCAGACAGAGGGGGAGGGAGAAGCAGGCTCCCCTCTGAGCAAGGAGCCCAATGCGGTGCTGGATCCCAGGACCCTGAGATCATGACCTGAGCTGAAGGCAGATGCTTAACCAACTGAGCCACCCAGGTGCCCCAAAACATTCACCTTTTTGGGGAAACTTCACACAAATGAAATTGTACAATATATGTTTCTTTCACATCTGGCTTCCTTCACTTAACATAAAGTTTCTGAGGTTTATACTTATAGCATGTATCAGTGCTTCATTCCTTTTGCCATTAAGTAATATTCCAGTATACGCATATGCCACATTTTTGTTTACGTGTTCATCAGTTGATGGACATTTGAATTGTTTATACCTTTTGGTTATTATGAACATGCTCTTATAAACTTTTGTGCACAAGTTTTTGTGTGGACACATGCTTTCAATTATCTTGAGTATATATCCCTAGAAGTGGAATTTCTAGGTGATATGCTAACTCTATGTTTAAATTTTTGATGATATGGAGGTTTCTCTCCACTCTAACACTTATTTTTCTTTTTCATTATAATCATTCAAATGGTTGTGTAATGATACCTCATTGTGGTTTTATTTTGCATTTTCCTAAAGACCAATGAGGTTGAACATTTCTTCATGTACTTCTTTGCCTTTCCTATGTCTTTGGTGAAATATATAATCAAATCTGCCCATTTTGGAATGGAGTTTTTGTTCCTTTTTCTTAATAACTTGTAAGAGTTCTTGAAATAATCTAGATATAAGTACCTTATAAGATACATGATTTGCAATTATTTCTTCCATTCCATGGGTTGTGTTGATGTATATTAATCATGCCTTTTAATTTTCTCTATTTTTGATGCTTTGGTCTCTTGGGGCCTTGCTGACTCTAGAGGGACTGTCCCTCTCAGGGCTAGTCAGTTCTTGAAGAGGTAAATGACTTACCTGTGAGCATGCTTTTCATATACAAACCAATTACTCCAGAGCCCACACCCCAACCACTCTTCTATCTGGCTTCTACACTCTAGGAGGCAATATTCTTCTGCCCTAATCACTCCAGGGCCAGGTTCTAAAAAACCGAGGATAGTCTCTATGCCCCAGAGCCCACTGAAATTATCCAAACTAGCCAGTCCTAAACCTGCTTACCACGCCTTGCCAATTCCTTCTTATGGAAACCGCAATAAAGGCTCTTGCCCATGTGTTTTCCCACTCCCCTGACCAACCTCATACTTCCACATGTGCCTCCCCTGTATGCCATGCTATGCCTCCAATTTCTAGGGGTCTGTATGAATTTCTTCCTTCGTGACAGTAAACTCTGTGTCTGTGTGTCTTACTAAACCTGATTAAAACAAAAACAAACAAATGTCAGGTTCCCTTAAAACATGATGGTGTTCTTTAAAGCACAAAAGTTTTCAGTTTGATGAAGTCTAATTTATCTGTTTTTTTTTTTGTCACTTGTATTTTTCGTGTCATATCTAAGAAGGATTTGCCTAATCCCAAGTCACAAAGATTTATGCTTATATTTTCTTTCAAGAGTTTATGGTTTTAGCTCTTACATTTAGGTCTATGTTCCATTTTGTTTTTTGTTGTTTTTTTTTAAATTTTATTTATTTATTTG
The DNA here is from genome assembly GCA_028534135.1 of Potos flavus. Lineage (NCBI taxonomy): Eukaryota > Metazoa > Chordata > Mammalia > Carnivora > Procyonidae > Potos > Potos flavus. The sequence goes on along the minus strand of CM052901.1, from coordinate 3,091,488 downwards.
TCAGAGAGAGAGAGTGAGAGAGAGATCACAAGTAGGCAGAGAGGCAGGCAGAGGCAGAGGGAGAAGCAGGCTCCCTGCCGAGCAGGGAGCCCGATGTGGGACTCGATCCCGGGACCCTGGGACCATGACCCGAGCTGAAGGCAGCCGCTTAACCAACTGAGCCACCCAGGCGTCCCTCTATGTTCCATTTTGAATTAATTTTTATGTATGGTGTGATGTAAGAGTCTGATTTCATTTTTTGCATGTAGATATACAATTGTCCCAGCACAATTTGGTGAAAAGATTTTTACTCTATTGAATTACCTTCATAAGTTTGTCAAAAATCATCATAAGGGTTTATTTCTAGGCCCTATCTGTTCCTTTGATCTGTATCTTAATTACTATTCCAGAACCACATTGTCTTGAATACTGGATACTATAGCTTCTTTTCTTACTTTGCATTATTGGAACAAATCTTACTTGGCCATAGTGTATTATCTTTTTTAATATATTTCTGGATTCTATTTATTATCTGCTTTAGGATTTTTTAACAACTCTTTCATGAATAATACTGGTCTGTAATTTCTCTTCTTGTAATGCTCTTTTCACATTTTGATATGAATATTAAGTTTGCATGGTTTATCTTTTTCCATCCTTTTACTTCCAATATATATATATATCATTATATTTGAAGTGAGTTCCTTTTCTTTTTTTTAGAGGTTTTATTTATTTATTTGACAGAGAGAGACACAGCGAGAGAGGGAACACAAGCAGGGGGAGTGGGAGAGGGAGAAGCAGGCTTCCCGCTGAGCAGGGAGCCCGATGCGGGGCTCGATCCCAGGACCCTGGGATCATGACCTGAGCCGAAGGCAGATGCTTAATGACTGAGCCACCCAGGTGCCCCGTGAGTTCCTTTTTTAAATTAACATATAATGTATTATTTGCCCCAGAGATACAGGTCTGTGAATCATCAGGCTTACACATTTCACAGCACTCACCATAGCACATACCCTCCACAATGTCCATAACCCAGACACCCTATCCCTACCCCCCTACCCCCCAGCAACCCTCAGTTCGTTTAGTGAGATTAAAAGTCTCTTATGGTTTGTCTCCCTCCCCAACCCATCTTGTTTTATTCTCCCCCCACGACCCCCCCACCCTGCCTCTCAACTTCTTCATATCAGAGAGATCATATGATAATTGTCTTTCTCTGATTGACTTATTTCACTTAGCATAATATACTCTAGTTCTATCCACGTGATTGAAAATGGCAAGATTTCGTTTCTCTGGATGGCTGCATAGTATTCCATTGTATATATATACC
>CM052901.1:3063461-3089685 GCA_028534135.1 Potos flavus | reverse complement strand
CTGATCCCTGGGAGCTCGGCCCCCCTCAGACACCCCCGGTCTTTCTGTGACCCCGCGGGTCCTGCGACCACACTGTCCCCGCGAGGGCTCCACCCCCGCTTAGCCTCTGCAGCGACGTCCCTCAGCGGAGCAGACTCTAGAAGTTTCTATTCTGTGCTCCGCTGCTCTGCGGCTGCCGGCAGCCGGCCCCTCCCCCCGCAGTCTGTCTGCCCGTCGCCTCGGATTCACTTCTCCGCACGTCCTACCTTCCGGAAAGCGGTCGGTTTTCTGTTCCTAGAATTCTTCTTCTCTGCTATCTCCTGTTGGGTCTGTAGGTGTTCAGAATGGTTTGAGAACTATCTAGCTGAACTTCTGGGACCTGATGATATCTCAGTCTCCTATTCCTCTGCCATCTTGCTTCTCCTAAAATTGTTTTATTCGGTCATTCATATTGAATAATTTCTATTGCTCTATCTGCAAGTTTACTAACTCTCTTCTCTATCATCTCCAATCTTTATTGAACCCATCCTGTGAAGAGTTGTTTTCTTTTTGGCGTGTGTATGTGTATATTTGTGTGTGTTTGGTTATTGTATTTTTAAATTCTACACTTTCCATTTGGTTGTTCTTCATGACATCCATTTTTTTCTGAGTCTTCTATTTTTCTACTTATTGCTAGACTGTTTGCACTTACTTCTTGGGACTTAATAATAGCTACTCTAAATACTTTGTCAGATAATTCTCACATCTTTTTCATCTTGCTGTTGGGATTTGCTGTCTTTCCCCATGAAAATTGAGACTTTACTAGTTTTTCATATTTTTCTTTCATATTCCCCATTTCCAGTAATCATCATTTTTGTGTAAATCCAAGTTTTAACTGGATATAGAATAGGAGGCCTGTGCCTTTCACGCAATGTTGTGCCTACTTGTATTATCTGCTTTTAATTGATTGTAAGCCGCAATTTCTACCTCTTCTCATTTCTAGTCCATGAGAGAACTGTGTAATCTTCCTTGTTTTCTCTTGTAGACTTATAGAGTGAGGTGCTGATCACCTCAATGCTTGGGACTGGGTTGAAGTTTTAATAAAACTTAATTCTGGTTCACCCCCCTTCCTTGGACATGGCCCTCTTATGCTTTTAATTGAGAACCATGTAGGTCTCTCTTTCCTTCATCCTAAAAGAATTAGGGATGGTAATGTCAAGAGAATGAAGTGATAAGATAAACACTCCCACAGATAGTAATGATAAAAATGGGATAATATGATTAAAAACAATTATTTAAAGGCACTAAAGGGGTGTCTGCATGGCTCAGTTGGTTAAGCCTCTGCTTTTGGCTTGGGTCATGATCCCAGGGTCCTGGCATAGAGCCCCACATTGTGCTCCCTGCTCAGCAAAGAGCCTGTTTCTCCCTCTCCCTCTGCTGCTCCTTCGGCTTGTGCACTCTCTTTCTCTGTCAAATAAATAAAGGAAATCCTTTAAAAAGGCACTGAAATCCTTGTAAGAGCAACCAGAATACAGATGATAATTTACTCTAAAATTTTAAGCTATAATATTGTGATTTTTGGTACTTCTGGCCTGAGAATGATTTCCAAGCCCCACAACTATGACTACTGGTGGAGACTGACTGTCTTACCAGCTAAAAGGGCCAGAGTATAGAGTTTGGTGATGTAAAAACAATTTGAAACTTAAAGGGGAAATTCCAGAAGCATGACTGAAAATTTAAAATGGCAATCCTGTTATCAAGAGAACTGCAGAAAGAATGTGACCAAAATTTTGAATATAAACTGTACCCAAATCTCTAAATAATAGCAAAAAGCTATTTGACCCAAAGAGACATTTATTCTTAAAATGTAGAAGAAGATAGAGATTTAGACTCTAGATGGAACCTGTAGTTCTTTCAAGAGTCCCCAGAAACTTTAAAAGATTTTTGTGTGATGGTAGAGGGGAGTAGGAAGCATAATGTTGGAGAGACTTGAGAATTTAGGTTAAAGGGCAGGAGGATTTCTGCCCTCTTTTCCTTCAGACAGACTTAAATTCAGGTAGTCATATCTCAATACAAAAAAAAAATGTTCTTGGATTAAAAAAATGAGTAGTATTCTAGCCGTTGGCCTATTACTGGGTGATGGTTTATGGCAATAATGTTATCCAAACATGTTAAAAGAGGGTAATTAATATTTAGACAGGTATTTTTGAAATGAATGGGCAAGATTTTATTACTCTGCAAAGGAAATGGGTTATCCTAGGGAGATGGCATAACATGGGCAAAGGCTAAGAGTTGGAAAGATGCATATGGCAGGTTGTAGAGTCCTGAGTTGTGCAGTTTGCATGAAGCATAAAGATGGCAGAAGAGTAGAAAGAGAGTCCTGCATTCTGGAGCCCATTCAGTCAACTCTTACCAACCTGCAGTCTGTCCAGAGCTGCTGACAAAGGGGCTGCTTAGATAGGTATTTTCTGACTTATGTAATTCAGCTGTAAAATCCAATCCATTCTTTGACCCATCATATAAAGCAATTGTAGAAGTCATAGTCAATAGTTTTGGAAAGCTTTTATGTTGGGATAGACTGAAATTGATCTACTTCATTTAATTATTATGTCTTTTAGGATTTGCCAACCTTCCCTTAGACTCAATTAGCTTAAAACTAGGGAGACTTTCTCCTGCCTGTGAATTCCTATAGCATTTCTTTGACCAGACTTTTTATTTGGCACTTGGTAGACTCATAAAATTTGGAGTCGGAAAGAACTTTATTTAAAAGTCATCTAATTGAACTTAACACTCACTGTGGGGATTTCTTTTATCATGTCTCTTATAGATATTTATCTAACCTCTGATTGAACACTTCTAGTAGTTGGGAACTCTTTATTGATGAAGGCTTCTTCACAGTTAGATAGCTAGATATTTTTTTAAATATTTTTTTTTAAATTCATTTGAGAGAGAGAGAATGAGAGAGAGAAAGCACAAGCAGCGGGGAGGGTCAGAGGGAGAAGCTGACTCCCCACTGAGCAGGGAGCCCAATGCGGGGCTCTATCCCGGGACTCCAGGATCATGACCCGAGCCAAAGGCAGTCGCTTAACCAACTGAGCCACCAGGGCGCCCCAGCCAGATATTTTCTTGGAGCATGTGGTGGACAAGTCTGAGCAGGAGACTAAGCAGGAACTACTAGACAATTAGAAGGAAAGTGAAGAGACGATGGTGTCCTGGAAACAAAGGCAAAAGAGAGTTGTTCCCATTGCCCTTAGCTAATTGACAAACCTCCCAGTTTTCCATTTCACCTTGGAGAAAGTACTTTTCACTTACAAATTCACCAGGTTGCCAAATCCAAAGAAGGAATTCTGTCAGAATGACTTCTGCACAAATTGCTGAAGGAACACCAATGCCAGAGATTTTTCTTTTAACTTAATTTAAGTAAAGTCAGAAAAAGTCAGAGATAGAAGGACCCTTTGAGGATCTAGTTCCCAACCATCACCTTCCATGTGTGAAAGCTGAGGCCCAGAGAGAGAAGAAGGGACTTGCTCAGGGTCACATCTGTAGACCATAATGGTTTGAGAACAGGGAGAATGACTGGGTAGAGCATGTCTCACTCCAGAGTCACAGAATTAGCTGTATGTTCTGATTTTGCACTGATTGAATTTGGCAGAGGATTTATTTCACTAAACCTATATTTTCACCTGAAAATTGGGTATACTGATACACACAGTAATTCACACTTCATAGGGAATTTTTTCTTTGTGAAGACCAAATGGGATAACATAGCCCTTATTCTAGCATCTGGGACAGAGTGGGTGCTTACGAGTGTAGATTCCTTCTCCTTCTCTTCCCTTTGTTTCCTCTTTTTAGAAGATGGCTAGTATATAAAAGAGACTTCATAATTGGTGATTGGAATTGGCTGTCACATTGGTGCCACGTAGAGCTTTAGGATCAGTTGTTCTTTCTAGAAGCATTCCCATATTTTAGGCAGGAATTTGTAGGTACAAGTGGCTTTTCACAGCTTTCTCCCATTTAAGTTCCTGTACAAGTTGGATGACTCAACCATCAAAACGCTGCCCAGCTCAAGTGCTTTGTCCTATGAGCCTTCACAACACTTTATACAGCTCTGTTTTATAAATAAGAAAATGAAGACCCTGAAAGGTTAAGTAACTTGTTCAAAGTCACAGACTTAGTAAGGCGCACAGCTGAGGGGTAAGAGAATGGCAAGACCACTTCTTAAGCACTTCCCCGTAACATGGCTGTTGTTACCATCTCCTTCATTTCACAGATGCCAAACATTGGCTTAGGGATCTGCCCAGAGTACTCTGCTTGTGAGTGACAAGCTGAGATCCACAGTGAGTTACTCACTAGAGATCTGTTGAGTGAACAGTCATCCCTCTGGAACAGGGTTTCTTGACCTCAGCACTAATGACATTTGGCGGCTGGGTAATTTTGTGTGTGTGTGTGGTGGAGGGCTGCCTTGTGAATTGTAAAATGTTTAGTAGCATCCTTGGCCTCTACCCACTAGATGCCAGTAGCATCCCTCCCAAGTTGGAACCATTCAACGTTTCCTGTCATTGCTAGTTGTCCCCTGGGGGACAAAATCACCCCATTTCAGAACCTTTGCTCTGGACCCCTGGTCATCAGCCCTTTTATAGAACTCTTGCTGGGTCCCAGACTTTGATGCCTTTGGAAGAAGAAAGGTAATCTTTCTTTCAGGGATGATGTTCTCAAACTCATGTATGATTTTGAGTTTCCCGTTTATAATTAGTTTTTCTGGCTTTGTTTTATGAAACTTGTCACTCTTTCAATAGTCATGGAATTACAGAGGATGTCAAAAATTTTTTTAAATTTGGTTAACTTCTGTGAATGTGGGATGAGCATCTGTTGGGATGAACTAGAAAAAAAGTCAAAGTATTCAGTAAAAAAAAAAAAGTATAATTAAGAAAAAAGTGAAATGAATTGAATATGCAATTACAGATATTTTCACCTTGACTCTCCATTTCTGTTCTAGAATCAAATCCAAGATGAACAGTATTCTGTGGATTTGTTGTTCAAACTCGATTTACCCTGGGCTTCTGGGTCTCTCATAGTTCTGATCTGGCTGGGGAGTTCATTTATTCCTGAATCCGAGGCAATGAATGTATCCATTTCAATAGCTGAGGTTATGTTGGTATGGGATTGGTGGTGATTGACATCATCTTGGCCCTTGAAAACCTTGGACTCCCACCATTCAGACTGTGCATCAAGTCCTCTCTGGCCTGAGCCTTCCCTTACTCCATTTAGGTCAAGACCATGATAGAGGAAAATGGCAACTTATTCATAGTAGCCAAAGTCTGGAAAAAAAGTACATGTCTGTCAAAAGGTGACTGGATAAATAAACTATGGTGTATCCTTACAGTGAGTTACTACTCATTAAAAACAAATGTGCTACTGATATACACAGAATATGAATCTCCAAAACATTTTGTTGAGTGACAGAAGTCAGACATGAAAAAGTATATACCATATGATTCTAGTTATGTGAAACTCTAGAGCAGGTAAATCTAATTTGTGGTGAAGGGAATCAGAACAATCTTCTGTTGAGAGATACGGATAGGCAGATTGACTGTAATGGGACATGAGGCAATATTTGAGAGTGGTGGGAAGACTGTATATATAAATTGTAGTGGTGATTACATCAGTGTATAGTTTTGTAAATCTCATTGAACTGAACACTTAAAAAGGGGTGGTGTATTCTCTATTGTATATAAAGTATATATATGCATGTGTATATATATGTATATATGTACATGCATATACATATATGCATATATACATATATGTACATGTATATATACATATATGTATATGTATATATTACAAATAATATATATGTAATATACAATTACATATATATAATTGTGTGTGTATGTGTGTATATATATATATATATATATATATGCAAGAAGGAAAAAATCAAAAGTTTAAATTTAAGTAGAAGGTAACAGGATAACCTGGATAACAAGTTTGTTCAGAAGATTAAATGAGATAATGCTAGTACAAGTGTTTGGCCCAGGGCCTGCCCTAGCATAAACACAACCTAGTCAACAGAGACTGTTGTCTTTCCTTCTTCTGTGCCCAGGATGAACCCTTGCATAAAAATATAATGACAAACATTATAATTATAGAGTTTATCGGTGTTTCACTAAACAAGATCCTTATATCCTAAACCTCAAGTCAGCCAGGCTAAGTTACTAAATTAATAGAAAAGTGTGTTAAATTTATCTAACAGTCCACCTGAACTCACCTTGTTCTGAAAAATACTCTTAATAATGTCTAATAATTCTTAAAAGATGGTAAATAAAGATTAATATTGACAAATGGGGAAACTGAAGTTTACAGAGGTGAATTAACTTGCACAAGTTTACAATTACTGTTGCAAGTGTGACAAACCTAGATCTGACTGATTCACAAGCCTGTGTGCTTTCTCTACATTATAGTGCTCATTTTAGGATTTTCATTAGAAATCCAGTGTGATTCAGCAGTGTGCTGTGACTGCTAAAGGTGATCTTGATCATAAGCTGCATTAATTGGTATGTTCTCTAGAAACAGAAGAATGAGAGCCTGACCAGGGACTTGTCAGGCATTGTGTTCAGTTCTGGGATATACGCCCTTACAGGACAAGCCTCACTGTGTTCAGCAGAGGGCCTGTACTTGTGTAGAGGGCTACCAGAGCTCTGCCAAAGGGAGAAGAGCTTCAATTTAGCTTGAGAAAGGGGAAGCCAGTGGAGAAGTAAGAAATAGCCTCAGAGATTTGCAAGGCTGTCTTGGGAGACTTCTAGTAGCAGAACTTTGAATGTATCTGGGATTGGGCTCAGTGAGCTTAGAGACTTTTCAACTGTCATTGTCTTTGATTTCATGATCTTTGCAAGTTACTGTTGGTGCCTGAGCAAAATGCTTCCTCACATTCTAGCACTTTGTGCGGGATCTTAGCATAGTAGTGACTCATTAAATGTTTGTTGAATTGAATTGAATCCTTGCTATATAATGGAATCATTACAAAGTGGAACCTCATTATACTGAAGTTTAACTCGACAATAGAATTACTACCCAATTTTTCAAACTCTCAAACAAATATCCTTTGTTAAGTGATACAATATTTATGTGAATTAGTACCAACCTTTGGGAGGGTATTAAACATTCCCCATTAATAATTGCTTCTAAGTGATAGTGCGTACTTGGCAGGGAATGGGAGCATTTATGGGTTTTCTCTCCCACTAGTCACAGCCTTTTAATGAAAGCTGTGGCTCACTTGAGGTGAGGGAATAAAGGACAAGGGAGCACTTGGATTCCCCCCTTTGCTCTTCACATTGTGACTGGTGAACAAGGCTGACTTCATTCCACAGCTGGATTGATATGCAAATTTACCCCGACTAATTGGCTTCCCCAGCTGTCTCCAGAGGGCGGATGTATTCTTTCATAAAGTGCTGTCTAGGGCCGCATTGAGAACATTAGAACTACTTAATTGAATATCAATGAATCTTTATAAACTAATAATGATGGGGAGCCTGGGAAGCATGATGTAGATTTGGCATATTGAGAAGAGGAGGGCCCTGATTTGAATTTGTGGGAAGTGAAATTTTCTCTGGGTTTACAAAACCCAGTTTAGGCTTCTTTGATCTGAAGTCCTTGAAAGCCCCACCAGTGCCATCTTGAACATGTCATGTGGAAGTGTTGGACAGGAGCAAGTGTGTGTGTCTATATCTGGGGATTACCACCCCTTCCACCTTTCCCTAATACAGTAAAACACAATGATTATTGTGGTTAATTCTTGTTCATGCAAGAGTCACTACTTTCCTCAAGTCAACCTTAGGGCCTTGGGCAGTGCAACCAAACTAAGTATACTTGTTCTCTCCCTACACAGGGTGCTGAGGAGCCAGCCAGCATGTCTTCTCTGTCCTGGCAGATCTGACATTTGGAGAATGAATAAGCATAGATCTTTGCCTTTAAGTCTTACCAAGAAGTCCATTGGTTCAAACCAAACCAAAATGACAAACTAAACCAAAACAATAAATAATAAGCAAAACCCTGCACAGTTAAAAGTAGTTGGGCTGATATTGCTGGATCACTGGAATATTCAGAGGTTCACTAAGTTGTACTTAGGTCAAGGATTTCATTTTCCTCCTCTATTCTTTTCACCACTATTATCTGGGCTACTAGACATTCAAAGGTATAAAGATAGAACAAAACAGTGCAGTATCACTGTAAGAGATAGACATAGATTAATGGAACAAACTAAAAAACCTAGAAACAGGCCCCAGTGTACAAGAATTTATTATGCATAAAGGTGTCATTTCTAATCTAGAAAAAGACTTACTTATTCCATAAATGGCACTGGGTAATTGGTTAACTTTGGTACAAAAATGTCTTATTAAAGATGGACCTCACAGGATACTCTAAAGCAAATTCTGATTATTTAAGGATTTTGATTATTAGGGAGTTTGATGTGTGACCATTGAAAAAATAAGATAAATAGGCGTGTATGTATAGACTCACCTTAAGATACTGTTGCACACAGGTAATGTATGGAAGTACTGAATCGCTATATTGTACACCTGAAACTAATAAAACATTGTATCTTAATTTACTGGAATTTAAATAAAAACTTAATAAAAAGAAGAAGAAAAATAAAAACACTTTATCTTAAACAAACAAGCAAAAACAAAACAACCCCCCCAATAAATAGAACTTCCAAATTAAAAAAAGATATTGTTGTACAGTAATATGTCTAGTAAGATCTCTTTTGAGAAAACTTTATAGGTAAAAACATATAGATAAAAAAAACCATATAGATAAAATGTCCTTATTCAGAACAATTGATTAGTTTATCGGAGGCCTTTTCCCTCACATGGCATATTGCAATGACTTTTTTTCTTTTTTTTTAGTTTAAATTCAATTAGCCAACATATAGTACATCATTAATTTCAGATGTAGTGTTGAATAATTCATCAGTTGCATATAACACCCAGTGTTCATTTTGACATATGCTCATAAAAACAAAAAAATCCCACAGAATCTGTGTATGTTTTGGAATAAGCATGGAATACACTTTTAGTTTAAGAAATAAAGAAGAGCAAAAAGAGTAACATGAACAAAAAGAAATAAGGAAGGGAGGAGGAAGTGAAGGTGAATAATAATGTGATTTGTGGATAAATAAAACATTTTCATCATGAAAGCAAAGGAAGAAACCATAAAGAGAAAATGTAATAAACATGATTATGAAAAAGGAAGAACTACAAATCAAGAAAATCACCAAAAATAAAATTGAAAGGCAAATGACAGACTCAGAACAATATTTGCAGCACATATATATCAAATATTCTGAGAAGTCAATAAGAAAAAGATGAATTCAATAGAAACATAGGCAACAAACAATTCAAAATGAAAAAATACAAAAAGCCAATAAATATGAAAACCTTATTAGTAGTAAAAACCACAAATTTTAAAATGCTATCATTATTGTCTATCAAATGAAAGCTTCTCTTTAAGTGAGAATGCCCATTGTGGTAGAGGTATAAGGAAAAGAGAATTTACCTACACTGCTGGAAGGCAATTGGCAATATGTATCAAGAGGTTTAGATATTTCATAGACTTTGGCTCAGGAATTCTACTCTCATTGGTACATATTCTAAGCTGCTTCAGAGATAAGTTCAAAGATTTATGTATAAAGGCATTATTCATAATAGTCTCAAATTGGGAATAACCTAAATGTCCACCAATTGCCATTTAGATCAATATGGTCCTTAAGTATATTACTAGTTAAGTAATTATGCTATTGCTATGTAAATGCTACATAAAAATAAAAAAACCAATATTTTGAAACACTACTGATGTGAGGAAATGCTCATACTCTAAAAAGTGAAGAAGAAAAAGGATACGAAATAGAAATCAAGGTTAATCTCTTCTCTGGGTAGCCACATCTTTAAAAAAACTCTTCTGACCCTTCTGCCTAAGATTCCTGTCCTCTCATTCCTATCCAAAATTTTCACAAGAGTAATCCACAAACTCATCCCTCTTCCACTCCTAATGCATCACAGTCTAGATTCTACTCTGGGACCTGCTCTCATCAACACCACTAATGGCATCTCTGTTACTAAGTGTGGAAGATTCACTGCAGGTCTCCACACTTGTCCGGGCTGGTCATTCTTCTTCTGCATGCCTTTTCAAGATTAGGTTCCCAGATGGGGCTCTTCTCACTATTCACAATCTTATTAGGTGACCTTGCCCACTCTCATGAGTTCCATTATTATCTTGGGCAGAGTGCTCTCAGAAGCCTATCTTTAGCTCCAATCTATCCCTTCAAACCCCAGGATCGTCTATCAGTCTGTTGGATATTTCTATCTAGATGTCCCCCAGGCACCTCCCAACTCCACATGTCCAAAACCAAATTCATCATCACCTCCATCGTCTAAAGTCTGCCTCCATATTTGCTGTTTCAGTTGATTGTGTCACTACTCTTCCAGTAAGATTATCATTGTGTGCTTATTTCCCTCTCTCATACTTTTTCTCTCTCTCTCTTTCCTCCCCACTCATGCACATGTGTGCATAGGTAAATGTAACCTCCTTAAGGACAGGCACCACAGTTTAGTCACCAATGTAGTCTCAGAACTCAAGCAGATGCTTAAATGTTGAGTAAATGAATAAGCGAAATTATTGACTCTTTATTCACATTAATTCTTTTTTTTTAACTTTTATTTTATTTTTTCAGTGTTCCAAGATTCATTGTTCATGCACCACACCCAGTGCTCCATGCAATATGTGCCCTCCTCAATACCCACCACCAGGCTCACCCAAACCCCACATTAATTCTTTTGACTCTTTTAATGATTTTATTTGTATTTTTAAAACACACAGAAAAATAAAAAATATTACATTCATTCTGACACCTTTTGAGGAAATAATATAAAATAAACATTGAGAGTACCCACTGTAGCCCCTCCAATAACCCCAAAGGGGGTAAGGCTAAGCCTGAACACATTTGGTGCCTAAACCTCTTGACCTGGTCTTATGCTTAAATACGTTCTTTTTAAAACTTAAGTTGCAATCATGTTAGATGTATGAGACTGCTTTCACCTAACAAGGCATCATGGGTGTTTTTATAAGAAATGTCAATCAACCCTCTGCTTTTTTATGGCTGCCTAGTTTCCATCACATGGATGCATTATAATAAACTGAAGCATTCCCTACTGACAGGCACTTAGGCTGCTCACCTCCCTTTTTTAACTATTAAAAACAATGTTGAAACAAACATTTTCAAACACACATTTTATACATATTTGTAATAATATTTTTGTAGAATGAATTATGGATTCCTAGAATGGAATTTTAGTGTTGTGGAGCATATAGATCTAAAACTTTAGTAGACACTACCTAGTTTCCCTCATATATGAATACACACATATGTACTTTAATATCCATGAATACCCAGCCCTTTTATACTCAACAATACTTGATATTAGCAATATTTTTTGTAAGGTTTTTTACTTATTTGAGAGAGAGAGAGCGCAAGTGTGAGTTGGGGGGGGGCAGGGGGAGAGAATGTTGAGGAGAAAATGCAAGGCATTCTAGGAATGTTCAAGCTTAGTGTAGAGCCAGCTGGGGCAGCTCAATCCCACGATCCATAAGAATGTGAGCTCAACTGAAACCAAGAGTAGGATGCTTAACTGACTGAGCCACCCAGGCACCCTGATATTAGCAATATTTTTAATGCTTATTAATCTGACTGGGAACATGGTATATCACTTTGATTTTTATGTTTTAATCTAGTGAAGATGAACATATCTCTTTATATTTTTATTGGCTATTTGTATTATTTAAAAAATATGTGAATGACATCTTGGTATTCTTTATCCATTTTTTATTGAGTTGTTTGTAGAAATTCTTTGCCTTTGTTCGATGTGTTGCAAGTATTTTTCCTTGTCTATTGCTTGTCTTTTAACTTTGTTTATATGTATTTTATCATAGACATAGTCATCTTCAATCTTTTATGTAGTCCTATTTTCAATATTTCACTTTATGGTTTCTGAACATTTTACTTCAGGGTAAGAAAAATATTATTTTGTATTTTCTCCTCAAACTCCATGGTTTTTACATATTAATTGTTAACTCACCTGAATATCTTTTTAATGTGTGAAACAGGGCTCTATATTTGTTCCCAAATAGGTAATGATCCCTGCACTTTATTTGTTGACTAACTCTTACTTTCCCCATTGATTTGAAATATCAACCTTATCATATATTACATTCATATGCAGATATATATGTTTGTTTCTAGAATGCTTATTCTGTTTCATTGGCCTACTTGATTGTTTCTGCACTGGAATCATGCTGTTTTAATTACTGAGACTTTATAATAGATTTTGATATCTCGTACATATGTCTTCCCTTATTGTTCTTCTTTTAAAAAAATATTTATAATTACATCAAATCTGTCAGAAGAAGTTCAGAATCAATTTGTAAAGTTCAAAAAATCCTCATTGATCCTTCGATTGGAATCACATTTTATATTAATTTGCAAAATATCTGCATCTTGGTGATATTAAGTCTTTCTCTCCAGGAACCAGGTTATGTCATTCCATTCATTCAGGTCTTGTACATCCTTTAAGAGAATGTGGATTCGTCTCTCAATCCTTCTAGGTTTGCTTTTCTTTTCTTTTTTTTTTAATTTAAATTCTAGTTAGTTAATATATAGAGTAATATCAGTTTCTGAAGTAGAATTTAGTGATTCATTACATACAACAACTAGTGCTCATCACAGGTGCCCTCTTTAATACATATCACCCATCTAGCCCATCCCCTACTCTCTTCCCTCCATCAACCCTGAGTTTGTTCTCTATCATTAAGAGTCTCTTATAGTTTGCTTCCCTCTGTCTTTTTATATGTTCATCTATTTTCTTTCTTAAATTCCACATATGAGTGAAATCATATGGTATTTGTCTTTCTCTGACTGACTTATTTCACTGAGCATAATATACTCTAGTTCCATCTACATCATTGCAAATGGCAAGATTTCATTCTTTTTGATGGCTGAGTAATATTCCATTATATATATGTGCCACATCTTCTTTATCCATTCACCAGTCGATGGACATTTGGGCTCTCACCATAGTTTGGCTATTGTTGATAATGCTGCTATAAACATCGGAGTGCATATATCCCTTCAAATCTGTATTTTTGTATCCTTTGTGTAAATATCTAGGTTTGCTTTTTATCAAGCCTCTGGTCTGGTGTTTGAACCTGTCCAGATAAAATAGACGACATTATTTTCTTAATGAAGGATGTGATGTGCAGACCAGGGACAGGGAGATGGAATGATCATCTCAAGGTCATATGGCAAATTAATAACAGGCTATGGTAGACAGAGAGAGGCAAAGAGGGAGAAAACAAGGATATTTTGAGCAGAAGATAAACAATCTTTGCAAAGGGAAGAAATGGTGAGTAACCAACAAAGTGGGTGGAAAGAATGGTGAGGGGGACTATTATGCCTCAAGGCCCCTTTTCTGCTCACAGAAATTACTGTGAAAGGGGCACAAAGCATGAATGGGGTGCTTCGTTAACATGCAATTGCCTGCAGTAGGTCTGTTATTAAAAGCTTAAGTCATTTAGAGATTCTTAACTGTAACCAGACCCTCAATTCCTTAGTGGCAGGCATGGTCCAGGAAATGAGGGTTATTCACAGATGGTTGGCATAAGTCAGAAGTTATTTGGATAATGCATCATGGCAGCATCTACTAGACAGAATACCCAGCTATGAGCCGGGAAGCCTGAGTCATAGTTATGACCTTAGTACCAACTCACCAGGGGACTTTGGGCCCATCATGAAATCTCTCTGGGCTTCACCTTTCTCAAATGCAAAATTGAGATACTACTTGATTCCTGCCCTATTTACCTAAAGGGACACTGGAAGGTTAGAGCAAGTGTTAGTTCCAAGTAAAGGGTGAGTGCACCAGGGTGTGGGAGGAGACAGTATGGCCACTGCAACAAGGAGCGTGAGCAGTTCAAGCTGCCACCCAGAGCTGGAAGAGGATGGCAGATAGGGTAGGCGTAAATCTTACTAGGGAGGGAAACTCTCTTGTAACACCCACTTGGGAGCCTGCCGCAAGCAAGGACCCTTAGAAGAAGTAAGACAAAGATAACCCCAAGTACTGGGGCAGATCGCGGGGAGATAAATGTGAAGAATTTCAAGGATGAAGTGCAAAAGAAAAGGAAGATAATATTGCCTGGCTAAAGGCGTTGAGAGGAGGGAAAGGCAAGAGCAAGTGAGAAGCAGCTCTCCAGTTTCCTCCGGGTGGGCGAGACAAACAGGAGACCCGTGCAGGGGAATATTCAATGGGACGACAAGGGCAGCTGCTCAGCCAGAGACAATTTTGTGGGGACCTTGCTGACTAATTTGATTGCAACTGACCCATGAGAACGATTAACAGTAATTCACATTCTGGGGAGTGAGAGGTTAAGGGGAGCCTCTCTGAGCAGAGAAATTTGATTTGTGGTGGAAACCATATCAGGAGAAAGGGGCCAGAGTGGCGACAGGATGATTCCTCTTGGCGGGCCATACCCAGGGAATCTGTTCATTCTCTGCAGGAATGATCACTGACCTGGTTAGGTAGCTGTTGTAGCCACGTTCGCAGTTGCAGGACAAGAAGCAGACGGCACTGGGAGCTAGCCTGACTGTGCAAGCATGACCCAGAGATCTGGAGGGCAGGTGGGGGTTCTCCAGCTTGAGTCAGGCCAGGGTTGAGTCTGGGAAGGAGCAGTGCTGCTTTGGGTTTTATATCCCAGAACATACACATGGAACGCATTGTGCGACCTCAGGGGGATTTAGTCGTTATCGCTTTGGGGACACTTCATAATTGCCACGCCTGAGTGAGAATAAAGCAGTCATCATTCCAGTTTTGGTTTGGAAATTCTTTTCAGTGCAGGTGTTGAGGAGACCCAAAGACAAGACATGAATGTTGCAGAAGAAGTCACTGGTGGGACAGGAGGCTTTGGTGACTCAGCTGTGCTATTGGCAAAAGGACTTAGGGCATAAGCTTTGTCTTGGAAGAGAGGCGAGCCCATAAGGGCAGACTAGAGTGCCAGAGGAAAAGGAGAAAAGGAAGAGCAGAGTGTCCCAGGTATCTCTGAGAAGGGGAAGACTAATAGGGAGGAGGTTGCATTTCAATTTCTGTGGGAGAAAAACTGAACTCAACCAATAAAGGAGCTAGGAGGCACAGAGGGATCTCAGTAAATGATAGCTGGATGAGAGGCAGAGGCCTCACCTCCTCGAGAAGAGACTGCTTTGCAGGAATCCACTGAGCAAGAAAGGTTAGGATGGAGGGGGTGGCAGAGGTAGGGAGGAGGGCTTCTGGGATCCACGGAAAGGAACGAGCAGACAGAATGAGCTCAGCAGACCCAGCCCAGATAAATCAGCATGAGGGAGGCTGCTCCCAGCCTGAGGTAGGGCAAAGCAAAAGAGCTGAGGGGAGGGAGAGGGGGTGCAGGGAGTTCAAAGGAAGCCTTGAAGGACTCATTAAAATGACACAGACACAAATCACAACTTAGCATAGGGACTTGTACAAGAAGTGGGCTAAGAATGCAGAAGGCCAGAGAGGTAGCCACTGGGGCCCTGGGAGGAGAGAAAAGGGATGTCACTACACTATAAGGACAAAGCTGAATACAAAGAGGACAGTGTATTGTTAGGCGAGGCCAGGGGCTGGGGGCTCTTCACAAGGGGCAGCAGGAGGGGAGCCAGAAGGGGAAGCTGGGTTTCTCACACAGTTAGCATTTTTTAGGACCCGTGAGATGAGGGTTTCAAGATGTATAATTGTGAAGGTGAAGACGAATTAGGGAGGGGGAAGCAGCATTGTGAACTCAAAAACAAGATAAATATGAAAGGGAAATGTGATTTAAGCAAAGCGCATATTCCCCCTAAATAAGGAGAAATACAGGAGTGAAAGCGGATTTCCACTGTTACCCTGCAGGGATGGGCTGAAAGCAACTGGAGAGAGATCCATCTTACCCAGTAGTCAAAATGAGTCTGGGCAGTACCTAGACTTCCAGCTTGGGAAGATAAAAGACTTCTGAAGGTGGATGCACTTAATGTCACTGAACTGTTTACTCAAAAATAGTTAAGGGGCACCTGGGTGACTCAGTTGGTTAAGTGTCCATCTTTGGCTCAGGTCAGGATCCCGGGGTCCTGGGATCGAGCCCCTCGTTGGGCTCCTTGCTCAGCAGGGAGCCTGCTTTTCCCTATGCCTGCTGCTCCCCCAGCTTGTGCTCTCTCTCTCTCTCTCTCTCTCTGATAAATAAATAAATAAAATCTTAAAAAAAATAGTTAAGATGGTGACTTCTATGTCTATTTTACCACAATAAAAAATTTAGTCTGGACAAATTCAGAGACCTGCATATAGAAGCCACTCTTTGAAGACCTTGGTGGTCTCTGGTGATAGAATGTCTGCATCTAATCCTAGCTTTACCACTTACTCCCTATGTGACCTCAGATAAGCAGTTTTCTTATTTGTAAAACTGGCCTAATGACAATAATAACAGTATCTATTTAAAGTGTTCTGGGAGAAATGGAGTTAATGTTTGTTATGTACTGACACGGAAGAAGCACTCAATAAATGTGGGCTTCTAATACTTCCCACAGCTGTTTCTCAATAATAAGTTATTAGCTTGGGGACCAGTTCATTCAAAGCACCATGTACAGTGCCTGGGACAAAATACATGCTCAGTAACATTTAGTTTTCTTCAAGCTTTTCGGTTTATGAAGTATGCCAGACTCATTCTCTTATCAGAGAACTCTTATCATGTCAAGCGAAAGACAACACTTTTCCCAGTCATGTTATGGGAAGAATTGAAAATCAATTGTATGATGGGGGGGGGGGTGATGATTGCAAGGAAGGAAGGTTCTCCACTCTCGGGATTTAGAGCAAATTTTCTCAAAGGGTACTGGGACCACCTGACCCAGGATGACCAGGGTCACTGATGCAAAGTGAAGATTCCTGAGCCCCCTCCAAACCTATGGAAGAAGACTCCCTGAGGTGCCTCCCAACAATCTGCATTAGGAAGCTCCTCAGCTGATTTTTCTGTACACTTGAGTCTGAGAATAGCTGCTCAGAATGTATTGGTTTTTCATGCTGCTTCTCTTGGGAGTGGTCTCTCTTACGTTTGGCTCAATCTTCTCAAATGGGCACTGGGGTCCTGCTAAGCACTGAAACCTATCCGCTAGCTTTCCTAAGGAACACCTTCCCCAAGATGTCTTAATTTCGAGACCACTTCCCCACTACTGAGACATCCAGGTACTTCGTCCTGCATTTGGGGTCAAATAGTCATCTAGATTTCATCTTCTGTTGCTGTTATTCTTGGCTACTGGCCACACATCCCCATCCACTTCAACAGCCACAACCTGCATCTGTAGCTGTTAAACCCCCCAAACACCTGTCCTGCCCACAATAGGTGGGTCATGTTCTCTTGCTACTCTGTGCTACACTGTGACCCGGAAGATGATTTTTGCTTTAAAATTTTTGCTTTAAAATTTAAAGGATAGAGGCACCCGGGTGGCTCAGTCGGTTAAGCATCTGCCTTTGGCTCAGGTCATGATCTCAGGGTCCTGGGATCAAGCCCCGTATCAGGCTCCCTGCTCAGTGAGGAGCCTGCTTCTCCCTCTCCCTCTGCTGCTCCTCCTGCTTGTGTTCTCTCTCAAATGAATAATAAAAATATTTAAAAAAATAATAAAATAAAATAAAGGAGAAAGAGGGTAGATGAAATAAGTTTGGCAAAATATTGGTGGTTGTCAAAGCTGAGTGGTAGGTGCATGGAGGTTCATTATACTATTCTTTTTTTTTTTTAAGATTTTATTTATTTATTTGACAGAGAGGAGAGAGATCACAAGTAGGCAGAGAGGCAGGCAGAGAGAGAGGGGGAAGCAGGCTTCCTGCCGAGCAGAGAACCCAATGTGGGGCTCGATCCCTGGACCCTGAGATCATGACCTGAGCCGAAGGCAGAGGCTTAACCCACTGAGCCACCCAGGCACCCCTCATTGTCCTATTCTATATCTACTTTTGCATATATTTTAGGTTTTAATTATTAAAAAGAAGTCAGGTCATCCACCTAGAATTCTGACTTCCTAGATATGAAGTCTACATGACTATAAGAAATTGGCCAGCTCATAACCACTCATAGGAGTTCATTGTTGAATTTTCAGGCATGTGCGAGCTGGTTGTTAAACACTGTCATTATTAAAAATTCAACTATATAAAATTATAATTAAATAAATTATATTAAAAGCAAAGTGAATGGATATTCTAAACACAAAACCGCATATTTTTCTATATTTTTACTATATGTGGTCTTGATATTATTTATTTCTGTTGCTTCTCTATGCTGGAAGTACTCTACAGTAATATGCCACAGTACATCTCTCCTTGACTTCACATTCAGCAACGTCTTGTTGGTAGTTTGAAATCAGCCATAACAAGAATATTCACATCATGGGAATCAGAAAACACTGTGTCAGGACTTGATATATTGTCAAAATTAAAGAAAGTGATTGTGAAAATATTAATAATGCAGATGAAACCTAAAAATGTGTTGGGTCAGTAACCATTACATGTTGTGACTAGCACAAAAAATTAAAGAAATATTTTTCCAATATTTGGAAACTCATCTGATTCAGCAAAAAGTCGCTTGCACCATTGATAAGCAAGTGAATTTCTGCCATATATAATGCTGAACTGAAAAATGTTGCAGTTTAATAAATTATACAATGATGAAATATGTTTGTAATAATATATATCAAATTTAATGACAATAAATTTATTGGGAAAAGAATTAGCAGATTGGGATACGGTTACCTTTGTCAAATTGTACTTGAAGAGGATTATAGCCATAGGTTGGCTATGGATACAAGAGCTTGGCAAAAATCAAGTTTTTTGGGAGGATCAATTGAATGTATAGAATTTTTTTAAAAAGACTTTATTTATTTGACAGAGAGAGAGAGATCACAAGTAGGCAGAGAGGCAGGCAGAGAGAGAGGGAGAAGCAGACTCCCTGCTGAGCAGAGAGCCCGATGCGGGGCTCGATCCCAGGACCCTGAGATCATGACCTGAGCCGAAGGCATAGGCTTAACCCACTGAGCCACCCAGGTGCCCCGAATGTATAGAATTTACAAAAAACATTGTATATTTTATTTGTAAATTGTATGCTACACATCATTTGTATCAATAAAACTTTTAATTATATATAATTATATATATACATACTAGCATACCACTACTGTAAGAAAAAAAGTATTTCTGTGGTATGTCAATCTTAAAACTCAATTTCTAGATTACAAATTCAAACTCTTGTCTTTCTTTATCCTCATTCTGCCTCATGGATATAGATTTCATGGAAACAGAAAACAAGGCATCGATGCCTCAGAGTTAAGGCAAATTTCCCCTCAAGACTCTCCAAATGTCTTTAGAGTTGATCAATGAAATATTATGGTCCTCTGAAAAAGAACCAAAGTAGAAGCCATTATGAAAATTAGAAATATCCAAAAGAGGCCAAGCATACAATATGATGGAAACTAGGGTCTAAGGCCCAAGACGTAGGATGCCAGTGGTCCCATTCTGTTACGTCCTCAAATTCCCTATGGACTTAGTGCCTCAACAATTTCAATATTTTAATATTTTCTTCTAATAAGTCTCTTCTGAGGACACATTCACTCCTGACTTATTAGAAGAAAATATTTTACTTTTAGTATCCAAAGTGGGAAGTGTTTGGCTTTTAATACCCAAATAGTTTTTGGTCTAAAAGCTCTTCTGCTATATTAGAGAGTATTAACAAAAATTCTGATCACTCTGAAATGCATACATACATACATACATATACATACATATTCATTTTCCTATGAAAATCTTCAAGCATGCATAAAAATAAAGAGAATAATATAATGAATTCTGTATGTTTATCACCCAGCTTCAAAAAAAATTTTTTTTAAGATTTTATTTATTTATTTGACACAGAGAGAGAGATCACAAGTAGGCAGAGAGGCAGGCAGAGAGGGAGGGGGAAGCAGGCTCCCTGCTGAGCAGAGAGCCCGATGTGGGGCTCGATCCCAGGACCCTGAGATTATGACTTGAGCCAAAGGCAGAGGCTTTAACCCACTGAGCCACCCAGGCGCCCTACCCAGCTTCAAAATTAACAAGATTTTGCCACTTTTGTCTTGTTATATTTTTAATATAATAAAGGAGCTACTTATTTAAAGGAATCTCTTACTGAAAGCTTTTACAAATGAGAGGATTCTTCTTCTTCCCCATTCCATCTTTACCTGTCCAAATTTTATTCATCCTCAAAGTGTAGCTCCATTGACTCCTCCTCCAGAAAATTCTCCCCGAGAGTTTTTCCTCATCCCTCAGCAACTGTAAACACTCCACACCCTCTGAATTTCCATAAATTTTCTTTATACCTCTCATATGGCTCTTTGTGTTTTCTAGTGACATATATTCTGTTCTCGGTGGTTGATGGGAAGCTATGGGAGGCCGAGTAACCCAGGTGAGAGCCACTTTCAGAGCTTGGCTACCTTGACAAAGAGGGGAGGAGGAGCCAGCGTGGGGCCAGGGAAACCAGCAAGGGCACTGGTGCAAGAGTCTCAGGGAGGGGGTAGTGATGAGTGAGGGCCTGGTCTGGGACACTCCATCCAAATGCATTCCTGCTGGAGACACATGGAAAGAAGAGAGTTGTTTCCAAAAACTTGGGCCAGGAAGGAAGAAAAGAAGTTGCTCTTTCCCCAGTGACATGTGGAATTTTGCTGATGATTTATTGGAATTCTTCCCAGAGCCTAAATAATACCCAAATAACTCACTGAAGCCATTCGGAAGGGATCTGACACCATAGAATCCCTGGTTCCAGGGATTAAAGGTAGACATCTTTGGGGGGGGGTCCATTTCGTGCCTACTATAGCTACTAATGGGGGAAAGATGAAAAGGGATGTTATTTTACTTCAGAGCTGAAATGTGATGTCTGAATTAACAGTCACTGACTATTGTGTAGCAGCATGATCTCTGCTTCATAGAAGGGAGTTGTCTGCAGAGGCTAGCAGTCTGTAATCTTCACGATATATTTCTCTTTTGTATCCTTCACCAGTCCAGCCACCAACACCCAATGTTTGAGTGCTTATTGCTTAGAAGATACTATGGAGAGTATAGTATGGTGCTTCCTGGTAGAGTGAAATTACCCATCATTTAAAAAACATTTTATTGTGGAAAATTTCCAACATGTACATAAGTAGAAAAAACGACATAATGATTATGCGTGAACTCATCACCCAGCCTTAACGATAAGTGTGTATGCCAAACCTGCTTCATCTCTACCCTCATCTCACCTTTTGTCCCCCTTCCTCTTGCCTTCGATTTCTCGGAAGCCAACCCAAGGCACCATATCATTTCATTGGTAAGTACTTCAGTTCACATTTTCAGTAGATGAGAATATCCTGGATTTTGAGAGGCCTGCTTTAGCCATCAATTAGTTATATAATATTGGACAAAGACGGCACTGTTGGAGCCTCAGTTTCCCTTTTCTGTAAAATAAGGGCTTTGGGTAGATGACTCTGATATTCCTACCAGTTCTTGCTTCGGAAGTCTAGAGTTATTATTTTTCCCATTTTCAGGTTGGTGACGTAATATTCATTATTAAATATACCTCCTAAGAAAAAAGAGATTCTACAAACACATGCCCTGTGGCATATACCTAATGTTACACAATGAAACGAATCTTTTCCATCTATTCTAAAGCATCTTATAGAGAAGAAATTTGAACACATTAAGTCATAGAGAATACTAACAGCTCAATTCTGTCTACTCTGCCTCTCTGCAATCATGTGAGAAAGAATTCCCATGGTGCAGTAAATAGTTACATATTTTAAGTTAAAACTTCGGAGAAAAATATCTGTTGTTTAAGTTATTTGAATTCAAATCTTGAGATGAAATGAAGCAAGGTAAAGACTTGCTGAATCAAGTCCTAATTATCTGGATGACACCTCACTTAATCCCTAATCTAATAACTTTAACTTTCCAGAACATAGGAAAAAGCAAAGAAGAAAAAGAAAAATACTTTCCAACTTTCACCATTCAAAATCAAATGTCTCCCAGTAATGAAAATGATTGTTGCACCATTAAATCACCAAGATGTGTGTACTTCCCTTCCAGGAGTGCCTTCGAGGCTATGGGCAATGGTGTGGCACTCTCCGTTCTGTATACGCACCCCACAAGGAGGCCCAGACTCCCAGGCTGTGGGGCCAATCCAAAAGCCAAGGACAGTCTCCCTGGGGTCCACTCAGAAACTTAAAATGGAGGCTGCACAGAGAGCCCAGAATGCCAGCTGAGGGTCTGGTAGAAAGGCAAGCTAATTATGCGTGTGTGTGTGCACGTGTGTGTGTGCACACACACACACACACACATACACACACTGACCCCATAACTGTTTGTTATGCACTACTAGTGGCTCCCCCAATCAGCAGGACCACAGCAAAGGGCTCATCTACCCTTTCACTAGGGAAGGCTTTGGTTAATCAGCTAGAGAAAAACATTCCTCTTGGAGAATCTGGTGCTTGTAGCATGGAAGTGAAGGGTAATCTGGAGCCAGAGACATATTTGAAGAGCAGATCTCAATGCAAGTTCAGAGAAGACTGGTGATCCCACCGCATCTTAATCCGTTCAAGGTGCAAGCTCACGTATTTTAGTCTACCACCTGTCCTCCAGCATGCAACCCAAAGAAAAGGGCGCAGGAGGTTGTCACCTTCTCTCATAAGCTCTTCCAGGCAAGAGGACAGGGAACGAGTCATAGGGTTAGGATTAGACAGTGCCTTCTGTGAATTCCACTGTTTCTCTGTTCTTAGATTTGTGTCTGCATTCATTTTCTCTGTGTTTCCTGGTTAGCATCCTTCTCTGAAAAATGCTAAGCTTCCCTCACATGACTATCAGTCAGAATGGAGAGCAAAAGAAATCAGTCCATTGCTGAGGTATTTGCAATGGATTGAATCATTCCTCAAAGTCCACGGTCCTTCTAGTCAGACATCAGGAAATTCAGGCTTGACTCTCTCGGAGAACCAGAGACTAGACCCATGGGGTAGGATAGTGGTTTTGTACGTGAAAGGATGTGGTGTGAGGCAAGGTGGAAAAGTAGATGCCAATCAGTTTGGGGAGAGCCCTATGTGCCAGGTTAAAACTTACAGGTCATTCTATAGGCTGTGGGGATCCTTCAAAAGTTACTCTTGGGAAGTAGCTCAGGCAGGGTACACCTGCTGGATGGGGGTGAGGGGGAAGGGCCAAGAATGGGGAAGAGTAGTCCAGTTAGAAGGCCACTACAGCAGGCCAGCTGAGTGTTTTCTTAGAGTGTCAAGACTCTGCTTATTCAAATAAACCTTCATCGTCCTTGGAGAATTCTTTGTAAATCCACTTGGGAATTGACACTGGAATATAACTCTGAAGCTTAGGAAAATAATTAATCTATTTGGACTGACAATTGCACATTTGAGGGATTTTGTACCTAAACCGAACAGGAAATATTATTTGCTTTTATAGGATATTAATTATTGGAAAACACAGAATAAGAATGAGATTGCCTGGTAAGATGGTAATAGTTCAATGGCCCACCCGCCTCATTCCCCTCCCCACTACACAGCCCTTAAGGAATTCCAGAGTCTATTATCAGCACAGTTTAAAGGCTAATGAAGAAACAATCTTTTTGTAAAGCAACAAAGAACGGAGTTTGAAAGCAGGTCCAGGAGAATGCAAGAGGAAACACTTGGTTCAGTGAAAGGCAAACTTTCCTACGGACATGCAATTTTTTTTTTAAGTACCATGCGTTGCTTCGCAACCTCTAAAGCCTGTGCTTTCAATGCCTGTTCTGTGGGCAGCACTTTGCTAAATGCACCATGTGTAGTTAACTGGAGTGATTTAGTAGGGAAAAAAACGAAGAAAAATGAAACTCAAAGCAAGAGAGTTCAGAGCAGTTTTACTACGTGTTTTCTAGACTTCTGAATGGATACTGAAGTTACTCTTAAACAGACCTTGCTGTACTCATTTGTTTACTGGGTAAAGTGACTGTGGGGAGTGTTCAAGGGAAGTGCTTTACAGAGGAAAAGAGGAGAGGGAGCCGGAATCCAAACAGGCCTCCCAAAAGTGTGATGTTCATGGCATTGAAAAAAAGGGTGTTTTATAGGGTGACAAAGTGAGACCAATTAGGTAAACAGCAGGAAGAGAGAAAACTTGGACTCCTGCCTCTGATGGCCTTGTGCAAGTCACTTCATGCTCCTGAGCCTATTTTTTATATGTAAGATTTAGATAATAATCCCTTCCTTGTCTATAGCTCAAAATGACTGGTAGGCTCCCAAAGACATAATGTAGGGGAATATGCTCTTCTTATGCTAAGGTTTGTACCTTGTTCATTTGTTTTAATTTCCAGCACTAATATTGTGCCTGACATTGATTTAGTCATTCAACAAACATTTAATTAGCTCCCTGTACTCAACAAGTACAAAATTGAATGAGAGAGAAATGATAATGCTTTGTTTATATATTATATCTTAGGTACTTCATAAGTGCTTGTAAAATGAGTGAATGGATGATGCTATTTTCTTTTTAGAACCATTTACCTGGAGCTATGGGACTTAGAAGCCCTCTGCTCTCCTTAGCACCTCCTCTCATTACCCTAACAGTTCTGGTCCCTTCCCTGCAGTCTTTCTCTCCTTCCCAAATATTGCCATGATCTAGAGTCACCTTGGCATCTGTGAGAATGATCCACTCAGAACCCAGGCCTCATCTTCCTGATCTTATCTCCAGTCCCTCATCTACCCCATCATGGCCATGATGACTCTGGAAGTTATCTTACTCCCATTTGCCATTTGCTCCACCTTTGAAATAAAATTCAGGTGGCTTACTACCTGACCTTCAACTTCCTGCTCGCTAATTCACAGTGTATCAGTTATTCAACTATCTCAGTACTTCCAACCAATGACGCTTCAGTTTTCTTTTATATATGTGTGCATATATATATATATATATATATATGTGTGTGTGTGCATATATATATATATATATATTTTATTTTATTTTTTCAGTGTTCCAGGATTCATTGTTCACGCACTACACCTAGTGCTCCATGCAATACGATGCTTCAGTTTTCTTATTCATTGGCTCTCTCCTCATGTCTTCATTCCTCCTTCCCTAACTTAGCCCTGCATGATCTATCACTTCATCCAGTATTGTTCTAGTTCATGGCAAGTGAGGCCCTGTTCTAGTTCCATGCTTCAGAAAGCCCTATGCTTTGGAGCACCTTCGCAATATTTTCTAAGTGTTCTTCCAGTGCCAAGGACCAGCAGAGCTATCTAGGCAGAGTGCCCTGAGCCTGAACCAAGACCCCTCAAGTACCATTTCTTCTCTTACGGGCACCCTGACCCACACATGATATTGACAAGAGCCACAAGGAGCTCCAGGTATCATCCTTACAGGGTTGGACCTTGGTTCTAGAAAGGAAGCCTGGTGTGAAGACGCTTCAAACTGACTGGTGTGGCATTACTTTCATAGCAATGGACAAGATTAGGCAACCATAACAGTGTTAATAGGTTGATTTGGTATAACACTCATTCACAATGGACATAGGGTGAGTTCAGGGCTCCGGGCTCCTGATGACCCACCACTGACTCTTGGGTTTGTATCATATATGCACTTTCAGACCTTGGTGCCACTTTCTATCTATAGGACTCAATGGTGGGGGAAGGTGGTGGCAGGTGTCATTTATCTTGTATATCTCCTCCACCCACCCCACCCAGCGCCACTGCTGGCACACAGAGCATCACTGCACCCTTCCTGCGGGCTTTACGCCATTTGTCCAGCTGTCTTATGGAGATGGTTCCGCCTATCTCCTCTGAGGATTTTTAAGACCATTGCTCTCTACCACCAACAAAATTTTCCAATTGATATTGTCTCTTTCCCCCAATCAGTATGAGGATGTGCTCTCCCAGGTTAGTCTTAAGCCCTGGCAGAAGATAGACTTTTCTTACCTGAATGGGACCACTCTTCGTTTGCACGCTTTGCCAGTGGGCCCCTCGCCCATCCTCCCTTCCAGTGGCACTGTATGGAATGCAAGGGTGAAATCAGCGTGGAAAGAGAGCCCATTTTAGGAATGCAGTGATTACATCCTGGGGAGCTCAAGAGAGGACATGGTGGGAAGATGGGCTGTTCCACATTTATGCTACAAAATGCCAAACGGTACATTGAAG
>CM052901.1:3027639-3062961 GCA_028534135.1 Potos flavus | reverse complement strand
GCGCGTGAATAGCAACAACACTTCCTTTTCTTCTCCATGGGGAGGTACGGAATTATCCACGCACAGTTCATTGGACAATAAGGAACATGAAAATGCAGTTCCTGGACCTGAGCAGGAAGACATGGAGCCTGAATCCTACAGGAACCTTCGCACACACTGATGGCGCAACAGACAGACAGGGAAATCCCTCCTTTCTCCCCATTGTGTTAAACTTTAGTCAACAAATTAATTTGTTTGTAGGGGCCCACAGAGAATATTTGTCTGGTGCCCTGTACATCCTAGGGACAGCCTTGACTTTACCAGCCTTTTCAGCCCCCTTACTCATTATCCATCTGCAGCAACACCTTGAAAAATTCTAGACTTAAATGAATCCAGCTATAAGCTTCCTCTTAGACTTCCTTTAAGCAGCTGAGTGATAGTGGAGAGAAAAACCCACATCATACACAGATGGACGCTTCTATATATTCACTGACCTCACCCGGGCCTGCTGCTCTAATGTGCTTTGCTCTTCCATTCTTCACAATTATTTCTTTTAACATCCACCTTTTACAAGCCTTCAATCACTCCCCTCTACTTCCCTTTCACTTTAGATGACCTGGCCTCCTGCCTCACAGAGAAAATTGATGCTACCAGCTGAGAATTTTTAGCCACTATGCCTACAAGCCTGTATACACACCTCCCTTTGTCCATTTCCAGTGGAAGGTGTCCCTTCACCTGTCTAATCCAATCCTGAGACCTGTTGCCTGGATCCCAGTCCTCAAGGATTTATTTGCTGAATTATCTTTGTACTGCCATATTTTCCATCTCTTCTATCTACCAAGTCCTTCCAAACAGCATTTAAATATGCTCAAGACTATCCTAAGATTCCTTCCGTTAAATTTCAAACTCTTTTTTTTTAACA
Source organism: Potos flavus (assembly GCA_028534135.1). Taxonomy (NCBI): domain Eukaryota; kingdom Metazoa; phylum Chordata; class Mammalia; order Carnivora; family Procyonidae; genus Potos; species Potos flavus. Next base: position 3,062,060 of record CM052901.1, on the reverse strand, counting down.
ACCATCCAAGCTCTCTCCTTCTTGTTCACAAACTTTTCAAAATAGTTATGTACATTCACATTCTCTACTACTTCACCTCTAACTCCTCGGCCTTGTGCAATCAAGTTTCAACCCCCATTACCCTATGGCATTGTTCTAGACAACATCACCAATGACCCCCAAGGCACAAAATTCAAAGCACTCTTTCATGCCTATTTTGTTAACTTTCAAGTGACATTGACCACCACTATCCTCTTTTTTTTTCTTCTTAGACACCTTGTTTTGGTTTCTGTGATAGGAATGAGAAGGTGCAGCATGAGGAACAATAGCCGCGGGCAAGGTGGTTCCAAGGCCAGAATGCAGGTAATGGAGACAAGGATTATTGAGAAGCTGTGAGGACCTAGCCTAGGCTCTGCCAACTGACTTTATAACAGATGCAATCGGGATGATAAGGTGACTTTCTTAGACAGTGCCAGACAGTGTTAGGGATCAGAAGGACAGGAGGAAGCTGCCAGGAGTCGGGGTGGGGACCAAGGGGGGTTTCTCAGAATCAGGGATTGGAAAGACAAGAACACAGAAAGGACAGGAGCCAGGACCTTATAGGTGGCCTCCCTGTGCTAATGGAAAAGTCTGTGCTTAGGGCCCCAGCTGGAGAGAGAAGCACTAGTGGAGGAGGGGAGCTGGGCTGGGAGAATCCTAAGGCCTTGAGAGCCCAGAGGGACCATGGAGGTGAAGAGGGAAGGCTCTAGGTGCTGGAAGAGGGGGAAGGTTTTGCTTCTGGCCTGTAGCTCTTGGGAACAGTTTGGGGGTATGAAGGCCTTGGGGGGGGTGAGCAGCTGCATTTATGGGGGGCCAAAGGAAAGGGGCAAAGGGGCCTGTGTATCTGAGAACATGATGGGCTGGGAGGCAAGGGGAAGTGAGACCACCATAAGGGCCCAGAATAGGACACAGGGAGGAGGGGAGACTGAGTCATGGCAGAAGGTGTAAGTGTACATACCAGTGGAAGGAAGGGAAGCCAAACCCATGAAGATAATCTTTCTGGAGAGCTTTTGGGAAAGGCCTGGCTAAACTTTGGATAGGAGCATTCATTGCTTCAGAACCAATTTTCTTCTAGATGACAATTTAACTGCTACAATATCAATAAGAACTTTAGGGAGCAGAGTACAATCTGAGCTTCATTTGAAGGACTAGAGACATGAGTACTGCTTTTACTACTTCTTCAAGCTTATAAGAAGAGAAATAGATACGGAAATGTATTTGATGGTATGAAAATACAATTTCATTTTTGTACTGTGGCTAGATATTTGAATGCTTAGAGACAACCCCATTCTACTTCATGACAATCTATTAAAGTGGTGATAAGTTAATGTTATTCAATTACTTGTTGATTATCAGTTTCCCCCACTAGAATGGACTTCCATAAGGGCAGAGACCTTGTGAGTCTTCTCATTGCCATATTCGCTGTACTTAGGACAGTGCCTTGCACACAGTGGGCTGGGCCATCAATAAATGTCTAAATAAAAAAGTAACAAGAGGTAACAATGGAATGTTCAAGGAGTACCTGGGTAGCTCAGTCAGTTAAGTGTCTGCCTTTGGCTCAGGTCATGATCCAGGGGTCCTGGGATCGAGCGCTGCATCAGGCAACCTGTTCAGTGGGGAATCTGCTTCTCCTTCTCCCTCTGACCCTTCCCCCCTGTTTGTACTCTCGCTCCCTCTGTCTCTCTCAAGTGAATAAATTTTAAAAAATGTTTAAAAAAAAGATGGAATGCTCAAATTGTTCCATAAATATGGGCACCTTGGAGGACTTTGAAAATGACAGAGAAAAAGAAAAACAACTGCAAGATGCCCAGTAATTCGTAGGAGAAAATAACTATAAAGGGGGAAGAGAACAAAACATATGGTCTCAGACGTCAGTATGAGGACGGAGCGTGGGGCATGAAGACAGCAGCACTGATATTTAAACACAAAAAGGTAAATACGATGTCATAGGTGTCACCAAGATTTGCAGGGATGTGACTGACAGCTGGAAGTGACTTTGAGAATGCAACTTTGTCCACAAGGAGCAGCTCTGGTAAACAGGGAGGCAAATAGCATTTAAGCAAGCAGATATCAAACTCAACAACCCATAACCAAATAATCCAATTAAGAAATGGGTAGAAGACATGAATAGACAGTTTTCCAAAGAAGACATTCAGATGACTAACAGACACATGAAAAAATGCTTAACATCACACATCATCAGGGAAATACAAATCAAAACCATGATGAGATACCATCTCACACTTGACAGAATGGCTAAAATTATCAACACAGTAAACAACAAGTGTTGGCAAGGATGTGGAGAAATGAGAACCGTCTTACGGTGTTGGTGGGAATGCAAACTGGTGCAGCCACTCTGGAAAACAGTATGGAGTTTCCTCAAAAAGTAAAAAATAGAACTACTCTACAATCCAGCAATTGCACTACTAGGTATTTGCCCAAAGTATATAAAAATACAGGTTCAAAGGGGGTACATGCACCTCAATGTTTATAGCAACATTATCAACAGTAGCCAAACTATGGAAAGAACCCAAATGTCCATTGACTGATGAATAGATAAAGAAGAGGTCACACACACACACACACACACACACAGGAATATTACTCAGCCATCAAAAAGAATGAAAACTTGCCATTTGCAATGACATGGATACAGTTAGAGTATATTATGCTAAGTGAAATAAATCGGTCAGAGAAAGACATACCATATGACCTCACTTATATGTGGAATTTAAGAAACAAAGCAGATGAACATATGGGAAGAGGAAAAAAGAGAGAGAGGGAAAAAAACCATAAGAGACTCTTTTTTTAAAAAAGATTTTATTTATTTATTTGACAGAGAGAGAGAGACAGCGAGAGAGGGAACACAAGCAGGGGGAGTGGGAGAGGCAGGCTCCCCACTGAGCAGGGAGCCTGACGTGGGGCTCGATCCCAGGACCCTGGGATCATGACCTGAGCTGAAGGCAGACGTTTAATGACTGAGTCACCCAGGCGCCCAAACCATAAGAGACTCTTAATGATAGAGAACAAACTGAGGGTTGATGGAGGGAAGTAGGTGGGGGATGTGCTAAATGGGTGATGGGGATTGAGGAGGGCACTTGTGATGAGCACTAGGTGTTGTATGTAAGTGGTGAATCACTAAATTCTACTCCTGAAACCAATATTACGCTGTATGTTAACTAACTAGAATTTAAATAAAAATGATGTACTGTATGTTGGGTAATTGAACATAATAATAATAATAATAAATTATACTTCTGTCAAAAAATAAAAATTTTAAAAATTAAAAAAAATAAAAATGTGAAGAAAAAAAAAATAAAGCAAACAGATATTCAGGGCTCCCCTGCTGAAGCTTAAAGAAAGGCCTTGCATATGCTGCCTCAGTGTTTACTTCAGGAATGAATGAGCGAATAAGTGATGAAATCCTCTTGTGGGAGCAGAGCACAAAACACCTAGCCTGTTGCAAGGTCATTATGTGGATTTCCAAACAGACTTAGAGGGAAGGCCTGCCAGTGATAAGTGGTTGGCAGTTCCTCAAACTCTATTTCCTACTTGTTTTATATGACTCTGCAGTGCTTAATCCAGCTGGTTGCTTCTTTCTCATCCCACCAAGTTCCTCCTCACTTCTGCTCTAGCTACTCTCTTAGCTATCTTCCTGAATCAATCCTTGTGCTAGAATGTTCTAGAAAGTTCAGCTTCTGAAAATTTTAGGGTTTCTTATCATACTCCAGCTGAGCTGGTTGAAATTAGAGTTAGCTAAGTACCTAGAATTGTATCTAGCCCCTAATTGCCATTCAGTAAATATTCACTGAATTGAATGTAGTCCATCCCTCTCACCCAAAGCCCTCCCACACTCACACATCATAGAGGGAGAAATCAAGGCCTAGAAAATGGAGGGCACTTGTTTAAGTTCCATGGTGAAAAAGTTGGGACCAGAGTCCCAGGTCCCAACTCCTGGGTTAGTAGTTTTCATCATCTCTACATCATTGTCTTTAGCAATTGCTGATCTTCTGTATTTACTCTGGCTTCTACTTCCCCCAAGGTAGATTTTAAAAAGCTCTGTCCCTTGTCATTCATTTCCTCCTTCTTCCTCCATACTACCCATATCCAATTTTTAATACGTTCTCTTTACTCATATTATTCGTCTCTCTCCACTACCACTTCCCCACCCCAGAATATTTTTCCCTTAATAAAAAGGCTCAGTATCTGGGGTGCTTGAGTGGCTCTGTCAGTTAAGTGTCTGTCTGCCTTTGGCTTGGATCATGATCTCGGAGTCCTGGGATTGAGCCCCATGTCGAGCTCCCTGCTCAGCAGGAAGTCTGCTTCTCCCTCTCCCTCTGCCTCTCTCCCTGCTCGTGTTCTCTCTTTCAAATAAATAAAAAACAAAATCTTAAAAAAAAGACTTAGTATCTTCAGATGGAATACTCAGCAAAGTCAGAAAACAGTCTTTAATTTGATGAAACTATGTATAAATGGGGGTTAGCAGGCTTTACAATCACTAGTAGCATTTTGTGTGACATTCTGGGAAAAATACTACAGGTCTCTAGAAGGTAGACTAATATGCTAGTCAATGTCTGTATTATACTTTTCCTTCAGACATACAGAAATCTTCGTTTGTAGTCATTCAAGAAATGAGTATGTTAGAAGTTTAATGCCAAAGTTTTGAACGACTGGCTTAAATCCCCTGGAAATACACCAGAGCAAATTCCAGGTTGGCCAGAGATTTAAATGTGAAAAATAAAACCATAAATATGTAGAAGTTCATATAGGTGAATATTTTCATACTCTGAAGTGCAGAAGGCAATATTTTCTAGCATGATTTTAAAGACAGAAGCCGTAAAGTAAAAGATTGAGAGATTCCATTATACATAAATCTAAAACTTTTTTTTACTTTAAATTCAATTATCCAAGCACAGCATGCAAAAATAACAACTTGCAAACAAAATTGCAACATACATGACAAAAAAGAGTTAACAGCAGTAATATTTTACTTTATTTTTTTAAGATTTTATTTATTTATTTGACAGAGAGAGAGAGACAGCGAGAGAGGGAATACAAGCAGGTGGAGTGGGAGAGGGAGAAGCAGGCTTCCAGCTGAGCAGGGAACCTGATGCAGGGCTCGATCCCAGGACCTTGGGATCATGACCTGAGTCCAAGGCAGACGCTTAACGACTGAGTCACACAGGCACCCCAGCATTAATATTTTAAAAGCCTGAAAAATCTATAAGAAAATGATAACAGAAACATGAGCAAAGAGCATGAATGGAAAAGTTATCAAAGTTAATAAGGATTTGAAAAGATGTTCAATCAAACTATTAATCAGAGAAGTGTACTGCTGGTTTGAGTATAGATTCTTGTAAATGGTTTGCAGGACAGTCTGGAGAAGTGTGTGAATCAGACAAGGATGCAAGAGCCTTGTTTACAAAAAACAACATGTAAGAAAAAATTAAAATGTCCATTAGTAAGATTTAGTTAGCTAAATTATTGGTGCACTAATACAAAAGAATGTTATAGATGTATTAAAATGATGGTGTAAATCTCAATGTACCAACATTAAACAATTTACTCAGCATATTACTACATGAGAAAATCAAGTTACAAAAACAATATGCATAAAATAATCTTTCATTTTTGTGAAAAATTTTATTTGCCTCGGATAAAAGCCTGCACCCACATCAACATTTTGCTTATGTGATTTTCATTGTCCTCTTTATAAATTTTTCATTGTCTAAAAATGTTTCAATGATAATAATATTTACTCTATTTTATTCATTTAACAAACATTCTAATAGTGCTTATATACGCCAGGCAATGTTCAAGAACTTTACTAATATTAACTCATTTTCCCAGAACAGAAAAATGTAAGTAATAAAGTATTTTCCATGTGGGGGGTAGAGTGGAGGGGCTCATTTCAGAAGTGAGAGGATGGTGGATAATATGAGACTCTTATAGAAGAAATCCACCATGTTTTGACTCAAAGCCATCTCCTTTTAATGACACAATGAGGTCAACAGGTCATGGGAGCCCCATTCCTTTGCCTTTCTCTCATTCTTTTTAATGATGGGACAACTAATTAGCCATTAAGGATTAGCCAAAGAGGGTTTAAGCAGAAGAGCATGCTGGAGCCAGAAGAGGGGGGCTTCCAGTCGCACAGGCCCTGCTTTATTCTGGGCCACACTACTTAGGAGCTGTGTGAAATGGGGCAAGTTTGCTTCACTTTTCAGAATCTCAGTTTCCTCATCTGTAAGGTGAGGGGGCAGAGCTAGAAGTTTTATATCATGAGACTGTTCATTTCCTAAATCTGAGCTCCCCCACTTTTCCCTCTTCTTTAAAGACCTAGAAAGATCATGCCAGCACCCTCTCTAGTATGGGCCACCCGAACTTAAGAAAGTCTTACATCCATTTAATGGCTGGGTTACCCCAGAACAACCTGTGAGGCAACCTTGACTTATCTGCTGACATATGGAATTATTGATCCTTAGTCTTGGAGTTCTAAATGTTTTGCATTTTCAAATGTGTTTGTTGTCCTTTCTGTTAAACCTGCCCTGGAAGCATTATCAAGAAACAGGGTGTTTGATTACTACACGGGTAGTGTGCTTGATACTTTTATTCTCTGGCTGGAAATGCCTCTAAGGATGGATCCCTTTTGCAAATTACCAGCAAACTTTCTCTTGGTCCTCTCCATCTCAGCCTTAAACTGCCCAAGAATCTCTTCATCTCCTCAGATCCCCAAATATTTAACCTCTTCCCTTCCCTCCACCTTATTATCTCATACTTTTGAATATAACATGAAGATGTGGAGCATAACAGGCAGTGTTTAGGGGCAGGGACAAGGTCAGGCCATGGGTTTGTCCTGGCCCTCCCTAGAGACTTGGATTTAGTAATGGGGGAGGCTTCTAGACTGTCACATATGACAGGTCCCTTATAGAGCACCACCTTTATTCTACAGGTGGTAAGACCGAGGTCATAACAAAGGTCATAGGAGTTATTGGTGGAAACAGGACTCACTCTAAAGACAACACAGAATGATTTTACCACTGTCAACTCAGCCAACCCTATTTATTCATTCATTCAACAAATCTTTATTGAATGCCTGCTTTGTATCCAGTACTAGGGATACAGCAGTAACCTAGATAGACATGGTTCTTCTCCCTACGGATCTACAAGGCTCAAGGTCTGGTAGGCGAGACGGACTTGAGTCCCAGAATAATTACAAGAGGTAGTACAACATGGTAGGTAGAGGCATGGGCTCTAGAGCGGCTCTGTCCAGTGTTCTGATCATCCTTTTGCCACCTAATAGCTGTGTGAACTGGCAATTTCATTCTTCTCTTATCTTGGTTTCCTCATCTCTAAAGGGGAGGTATCAATAAGGTTTTGCAGATAAATCGGAGCAATGCCCATCACACAGTAAGTGATCAAAGCTGTTAACTAGTATAGTTATCACCACTATGAAATCACAAAAAGAAAGTGCTAAAAAGTCTATTTTGAGTACCCAAAGTAGATATTCACCATCTTAACTGGAGCGATCAGAAGGTGGTGGAGAGCTAGGGGCTAGCAGGAACAGGATTTATTCAAGCCCCTTCCTCCCTGGCATATAGGAATTTGGGAAGTGCTTTGGCACTGACTCCACATCCCAGGTGACCTGGTCAAGCACTTTCAACTTTCAGGCTTCAGGAAGGAAGTACATCTGGGTGACCTCTGTTATTACTGCCAGCTGAGTCAAAAAGAATTATTACAGCCTGGTGTTAAAATGCTATGGAAGAAACCACTACCACACAGATTTACTCTCCAAGTTCCCCGGGAGACCATTCTTGTTCTTCCTTATTTAATGAGTTATCTCTGACACAATTTGGTGCTTTTCAAAGGATGCCTGTGGAAGACACTACTTAGACGTAGTCTTGTTACTTCTCCACCTTCACATTACCTCTGCAGCTAGTCTCACTGGGTTAGTAAATAAGCTCCTTTCCTTGCTTGAACCATTCTGGTATTATTTTTCTGCCCATTTTAGAATGCTTGTCACTCTCTCCCTTGAAATCCAGTTTTGTGCTTATGCAGTTTGCCTTGGAGATTGGGAATAACTTGAAGATGGGGACTCAGCCTCTTCCCCTGGAAACTCCTCAGAGTACTTAACACAGAGCCTTGAAAAGACAAAGATCAAGATAGTGGTGTGTGTGAGGAATAAGTTCTATATGGCAAAGATTCTGTGGATTTTGACCACCTGCATTCGAGTTGCGTGGGGAAAACTGATTTGGAAATGTATATTCAAGGCCTCCTCCACACCTATGTGAATCAGAATCTTGGAAGAGAAAGAGCAGTAGTCTGCATTTTTAACAGGTACCCTAGATGATTTGAATGCACCCTACAGTCCGAAGACCACTGGGTTAGAGGTTCTAAGTATTTAGTTGAAGGCTCAGTGGGACAGCAATTCATTTTCCTAGTTGTCAACTAGAAAACTGATCTAAGTGAGTTTTAAGATCCTGTTCAGCACTAATATGTTCCGCTTCCAAGAATAAGATTTTGGAAAATCTCTTTGTCTTTCCAACGACAACAAATTACCTCCACATACATCTCTGCAGAGTTGACTTCTTAAAGCAAACTATAGTATCAGATCACTTTCCGAATGGCTTCAGTGAGTTATTTGGGTAATTCCAGCTTTGGGAAGAATTCCAATAAATCATCAGCAAAATTCCACATGCCACTGGGGAAAGAGCAACTTCTTTTCTTCCTTCCTGGCCCAAGTTTTTGGAAACAACTCTCTTCTTTCCATGTGTCTCCAGCAGGAATGCATTTGGTTGGAGTGTCCCAGACCAGGCCCTCACTCATCACCACTCCCTCCCTGGGACTCTTGCACCAGTTCCCTTGCTGGGTTCCCTGGCTCCATGATGGCTCCTCCTCCCCTCTTTGTCAAGGTAGATGCTCTCACCAGCCCCAAGTTCTGATAGTGGCTCTCCCCTGGGTCACATAGCTTCCTGTCTTCCCATCAATCACCTAGAGCAGAAAGTCCAAGGTTCAGATTACTGAGCCTGTAATTGAAGACTCCCAGTTAGTTACTTGGCCTTTCCCTCTCTGGCCCTGATGTACATTCCCTTCCTACAAGCACCCTATGCTCTAGTTCAGTGTTTCACGAAGTGTGGTCCTGGGGCTACTGGCTTCAGAGTCCCCTGGAAGTATTTCTGAATTCGTGAGCCTGCACTGTGCCACTTTCACCATCAGAATTTTTAAAATCTGCAAGCTCTTGCTACTCCAAAGCTCCCTCTGTTGCTAAACATTACGATGTAGTTGCCCCCCAAGCCCCATCATCTTTAAAGAAACTCTGGGAAGTCTTATTTCAGTTGTACTGCTTTGACCTTTAATCTATTTTTTCCCTGATACGTTCAGGTGGAGCCGGTGGATGGTCAATGGACTAGAGCTAGAGAGAGCCCAGTATCTTAGCCTAAATACTAAGATTCTAATGCCAAGCCAGAGAGTCAAGTCTGAGACACAGCCCTTATGGGAAATCTGAGTCTGAAGCCAAGAAGATGAGCTGCAGATGCTAGAATTAGGATTATGTATAGAAGATGGAGCCCTAGTGTCGGAAGCCAGGCTGAAACAGGATTGGAAGAGGGACATGTTGTGAAGCAGTGAAGTCGCCAGCACTTCAGCACTGTTGGATTACACTTGAGTCTCTGTTATTGATCATGAGATGTGTGACTCTGAACAAGTCATTCCTCCAACTTAACATCTTTCAGTGGGTCCCACTACCTACAGAATGCTCCCTTCTGCATATTTATCCTCCTCTCCTTCTACTCTCTCTCTCTCTGTGACCTGATCAATTATCTGGCCTTACCGAATTCCTTGCAGTTCTAATAGAGACAGATGACTTTCCATTTTCAAAATATTTTCAGTGTTCTCTCTGCTGCCTGGATGCCATTGCTTCCTCTTGTCTGTCTCCTTTTCTGCCCCAAGACTTATCTTCTATGAATCTTTCCCTGACTTTAATCATGGAATGAGTGTTCTTTTCTGTTGGTCCGTGGCTACCTTCCTCCTCCTCCAATGGGTGTAGTGGTAGTCTTTTTTTTTTCTCTCTCTCTTTCTTCCTTAATAGATGTTGAACAACTTGAAGGCAACCTGATCTCAGGACCCTGTGCTCTGTCAGTGTCCTCTGAAGCATTCACCTAGCAGAGGGCCTTATGCTGAGTAGTCATTCAAGAGACACTGTTAAAAGAATGTATGCATGAAAAAAATGTTTAAGTAAGGTGAGTTGAGATCACACTAAAGTAGACTAGATTAAACCAGATGAGATAAAAGGTGATATTTCTGAAAGGTTAGGAGAGCAGAAAGAGATGAGAAATACAGCCCTCAGCCTCCTTCCTCAAGTTAGTGCATGTCACCTCAAAAATGTTGTTTCTGCCTGGGACTTTGTGACAGTGGCTCAACCCACTCTGTTCACAATCCCCTCCACGTCTTCAGGACTGGAATCTCAAGTGGGCCTTGGGATGAGGGTGGGGGCAGCAGGTTTAAGAGAATTTCTCTTCTCTTGCAGAAGAGAAATATACTCATGAATGCCTCGCTGATGTGTGCCCTCTGCTTTCAGTAGGGTCCCTCATGGGTCAACTGAGGTCCCCATCTCAATGATTGGTTCTTCAATCAAGTCTGTTTTGACTTGGTGTTAAAACCATATTATATCAGTCTAACTAGAAAAATGGCTAACCCCTTATACCCTGAGAACTGTGAAAACTCAACTGGTACTCCGTAAAAGTCCTTATTAAGTTCCGTGTTTGGGAGAAAATGGGAGGCGTCACAATGGTATCTATAGGAAAAATAACAAGAGCAACCAAAGTAATTTTTAAAAACTTGGCTTTGTGGATACTGGCTTTTCCCCCCTAATTTTGACTAGTTCAAATTCCAGCAGTTGCTACAGTTTTACAGTTGCTTCACAATAGTGAATAGGTCTCAGGGACCAATGGGTTCACCTTATATAGATTTACAGCGTATAATACAATCAACTGAAAAATGGGAATGAACAGATTGGTGGCATATTTAAGTTCATTTGTCTGCTGCAATTTAATAGGGTTTATATTAAATGTGATTGTGCCCAGGACCACATAAAACATGAGTTATAAGGAGCAAGATCAAATATTCTGGTACGTAAGTACCTCAAACATCACTTAATTAATAGAACTGTAAAGGCAAAAGCCAAAACTGAATCTCAATTGCTGCTTATTCCTGGAGCCAGGAATTGACACATCTTCCTGGCAGCAATCTGTAAACCCAACACTTGCTTTTGCTGTGGCAAGACTCACTCTCCTTTTTCCTCAAAGAAATCATAGTAGTTCTTGGCCTTTTTTCTTAGCTCCTTGAAAGACAGGGACTAGATCTCTTCAGCTCTTCATGCCCTTCATAAAGAATGTTGTCCTCATGTGGGCCAGAGGCTCTTTCAAATAGGAGAAGTAACAACATTGGTGTTCCCCAGGGCTAGATGCTTTACCCATACTCTCCATGAACATTATTTTTCAGTCCTGTGGTTTAGCTATCTGTGAGGTATTAATATAGACCAGGTTAATGCTGCAGTTATAAATATACCCTCATATCTTAGTAGCTTAAAATGATAGAAATTCTAAGATCCTTCCATTTCACGATGCTGTCATCTTAAATGCCTCTGAGGGAAGAAAAACTGGAAGGGGAAGAAAAATGTGAAGGATAACACACCCAATGTTTCACTACCTTGGCCTGGGAGCAACATACATGACTTTTGCTTTTTACCATTGTTTAAAAAAAAAAAAAAAAAAAAAAAGGCATCTAGGTGCAAGGGGTGATGGGGAAATGTAGCCATTGGCTGGGAAATTTCCCATTCTATACTGTTGGACAGGAACACAAATAGCTACCTAACCACTTCTGCCTCAGGCTCCCAAATCTGTATTTTACCTAACATTTATTTATTTATTCATTTTAGAAAACATTTATTGAGCTTCTACTTTAAGATAGGCAATGGGAATTTGCAAATGAATCAGGATTTCTATCCTCAAACACACAGCCTAGTGGGGGCACTTTCACACAAAAGTACACCCTGTTGCTTTCCTCCTGTCAATTTAACAATCACATGATGTCCAATTACCCAAGAACAGAGACTTCTCAGTGACTGGTCTTGAGAATCTTCATACAAATGTGATCTTTTTGTCGTTCATGGGCAGGGGGTCAAGTGCTTGCAGAAGAATGTTGAGTCTCAAGGAGATCCCTCTGTAACCCCAGATAGGATTCTCTTAACTCTCTCCTATTATTCCTATTCTTGATGACCTTCTTGGCTATTTCTTTGCCCGGTATTGCTCTCTGAAAGCAAAGACTTCGTATAACTCAGTTAAAAACAAAACCTTTTCTAACATCATGATCACACCATTTTCTGCTTAAAACCTTTCAAATGGGTCCCATAACTGAGATCAAACTCTATACTAACTCCTCTGGCCCATAAAGCCCTTCATGATCTGGCCTTTGCAACCTCATATCCTGCCACTCTCATCACATGCCAGACTCACTGGCCTTGCCAGTCCTTGAATATGCCAAGCTTATTTTTACCTCTGAATATGCTGTACCCTCTGCCTGGAGTGATTTTTCCGCTACTCTTTGCCTAAGTTGTGCCTTCTTGTTATTCAGATATCAAGTCAAATGTCATCTCTGCAGAGAAGCCTTTTCTGACCACCCAGTCAATTCCAGTTTTATTATCTTGTTTTTGCATACCCCATAGCCTTATAACTATGTGAAATTATCTTCTTTGATTATCTTTGTGTGCCTTGGGCCTGCCCACTCCAACTCTAATGGCAGCTCCATAGCAGCAGGGATTTTATTTGTCTTGTTCATTTCTCAACCTCCATCACTGGAATAGTGGGACACAGCAGCTTCTTAGCGTAGGCTTGTTGCATTGATGTGTGCACGCATGAATAACTGGACATTGTGCCATTACTGAGTTCTTGTCACCGCTCTTGTCACTAATGTCAATGCTGTCACCAACTCCATTGCTATCACTGACATTGTCAGTGTCTCCATAGCTCTTTCCTTTGCTTGCCTTGGACAAATAGACAAGAAAAACTCAGAGCAACACTTTCTTCCTTCTTAAAGTGAAAGTACTTGGTGGTAATTTTGATAATTAGAATCTGAAAATACATGTGAGATCCAGGAACAAATTTTAAAAAGGTTCTATCATAGCTGAAAGAGTTGTCACAATGTTCATATACTCTAGTGCCTACATTTTACTCGTAGATTTGGGATTCTCTGGACTCTTACATTAGACGCAGTTCTAAAAAGTTAATAGTACTTTCTCTGGACTCATTGTTAGCTCCTCCTCCCATCCCCTAAGCACAGACCATTTTTCACCTAGTATTGTGTTCTTGGTACTCTTTCCCCCCTCTCTTTACATGCTTTATATATAGAGGGAGTGAGGGAGAGTGAAGCAGGCTCCCCGCCAAGCAGGGAGCCTGATGGGGGGCTCAATCCTAGGACCCTGGGATCATGACCCGAGCTGAAGGCAAAGGCTTAACGACTGAGCCAGCCAGGCACCCCTACATGCTTTCTTTTGATAATCGCACACAGCTTCAATTATTTTCTCTGTGATATTCATTCCTAAATCTTTTTGGTAGCCCCAATATCTCTAAGGAGCTCCAACTGCCTTCTGGGCAGAGAGTGCCACCCAAGTGTTCACCTTCAGCTCTCAAACTCAATGTACCTGAAATGAAACTCATTCATCTCCTTTCTCTCACACCTCCTCCCACCAACCTGCCCCCCTATGGACATATCTCTATTTTTTTTACAGCCAAATCAGCCTGAAACCTCAAATTCAAATGCTATCTCTGACTACTCTCTATGCCTTGTTCCCTACATGCAGTAGATGGGCATCTGTCAATTCCACTTCCTTAATATCTCTCCTCTCAATTCATGGTGATATGGTCATTGTTCAGATATCATTGCCAATCATCTGAAATAATAATTTTGATTACCAACTCCTTGCTCGAAATCTTCAATTTCATTTCCTGTAAAGACGAGTCTTATTTCTTCAGCCTGCCATTTAAGGACTTCCATAGTCTAGCCCTACTTTCCTTTCTGATTTTACCTCCTCTTTATACTCTAACTAGAATGAATTCCTTGCATTTCTTTCAATACACCCTGAGACTTACTGCCTACATTCATTTTTTAAAACAAATATTTGTTGAGTACCTATTATGTGTTAAGTCTTGGCATTTTGCTCATAGTACTTTTTCTACCTGAAATGCCCTTCTTTCCATCTCTGTGTTTCCAACCATATCATTTTCAAGACCCAGCTCAAATGCATCTTCCTCCAAGTAGTCTTTTCTGATACCCTAGCCCTAAGTGATTTATTATTCCTCAGAATACCCATGACACATTTTCTGTACTGCTCTTACAGAGCGTATTACTCTACTTGTACATGTGTACACAGCTCTTTTACACCATTGGATCAGAAGTACTTCAAGAGTGGAATCAGTGTTTGATTCCGTCTGTGGTCCCCACTTTTCACATATTGGCCATTCAAAAACTGCTTAATAAATAAGTAAATGAATGAGTGTGGCTTGAGGCTTGCTCCTCTGTTTTCCCACATTAGAAAGAGTGCGGTGCTTGAGGAGGCAAACATGCCGAGTTGGGGTGGTTGATAGACTAGTTAGGAGGAAACTTACAGAAAACCTACACAAAGCTGACACAAAAACTCAAAAACTAGTTTGGGGCCATTGAAAACATTGGTCCTGACCACTGCCTGTGTACTGCCTAATGCAATAATTTTATTTTGGAATGATGAACCTTGGGCATTGCAGAAAGTGGGGCTTTGAATATTTGTTCTCTTTAGATAACAGGCAAGTGTGTAAGCCATCTTGCAGGATTTCATCAAAAATGATTAAAATGATTTTTAAAGTGTTTCTGGGTTAAAAGGGGTTATATTAAGTTATGTGCAAAGTTCATGTCTGAGGAATACCTCATTTCCAGCAATGCCGGTGGATAAATGAAGCATTACTCTAATAGATTAAACCGCATAGTTTGTATATCTAATTTCTCTTTCCATTCCCTTCCCTCCTCAGTATGTTCTGCATAGTGAAAGAAAAAGAGAAAGATGCTTTTTAATCCTCTAATTAAATGTCCAACCATTACCCAGGTAGCCACAGCACGGTGTCCTCGGCACATCTGTCAGGGCTGCTATCCATCAACCTTCTCCTTCTAGGCAGAAATGTGATTACTTCTTGGAACAATACCAACAATTTCTAACTGCAGAAAGTTGATCTAGTTTGATATTACTCACGAAGGGATGAATTTACTGGAAATATGATGGATTAAAAAAAACTATATTCTGATTGTATTTTGGTTAAGGATCAGAAATCAGTACTGAAATGTTGACCTTTCTTTTTTCTTTCTAGGCTTCGAGTACACAAATTGTATTAATTGTGTTAATCATATACTTCCTTTTATGGCACTTCATCATCCTTATATCATGCAGCATTTTATTTATTTAAAATATATAGTAAATACTTGTGAATCCAACATCCAACCTAAGAACTAGACAAGAATTACCAAGAACTTACATCTACCTATGTGATCCTCCCCCATCCCATCACCCTGCCTTCCCACTCCCCTTCAAGAGAAAACCACTATCCTGAATTTTCTGTTTATCACCCCCATGCTTTTTAAATTATTTCTTTCACTTTTTAAATAGTTCAATTCCATATATATGTACTTTTAAACAATACATTTATTTTGGCTTATTGCATTTTAATGAGGATACCAGTGCCAAATAGTGTTCTGGGACTTGCTTTTTATTACTCAACTTTATGCTATATTCATCTATATTGTTTTTGGTAATTGAAACTCATTACTTTTCACTGCTGTAGAATATTTCAATCTATGAATAATTATTTATATTTTCTTTCTGTTGCTGGGAATTTGGATTGTTTCCAAATTCTTTTGTTTTTGTTTTTTGCCATTACAAACAGTGAACAGTAGGGGTGGCCACTTTTCTACATGTGTTGGTGGGATTGGGGCTGGAATAGTACCATGCTCTGCTTTAGAGCACTGACTCAGAAGTCAGAGAGTCCTAAGTTCAAATCCCGCCTCTTCCATTTGCAAGCTGTGGAATCTAGAGCAGGTTACTTAATCACTTTGAGTCTCAGTTTCTTTGAAAAATAAGAGTAAGGATATGCTCACCTTATAAGACCACTGTGAGAATTAACTGAAAAGGCGAATGTAAATGACCCAGCTAAAGGCCCAGCATACATAGTCTGCTTGAAAGCTGGGATTATTATTAGGGCCTTTAGCCCAGCTTGACTGTCCCTGCCAATTTCATTCTTCTTTGCAAGTATGGTCATGGTAGTGAAGAGCATCTCTATATACTTAATATATACCTATATACCTTTATATAACTATGTACCTCTTAATAACTATGCATCTATATGCAGCTATATAGCTCAATGTCTTCTATATATCTATATATCTTCTAGTACTTGACTGGAGGAAATAAAGTGTTAGTTACTGAGAGATTGAGGAACAAAGTGTCAGAGGATGGTTGCAGCTACTGCTGGGAGTGATTGCTATGGATTCCCTTCAGGTTCTGCCAAAACCCATTGTTTATCTTTTATTCTTTATTAAAACTTCTAAACTATATACACTTCTTAAGTGAGGAGGCCTTGTCAGCTGAGGCCCACAACCTGATTATTCCTCAGCATTATTTTAGCACTGTTCTACTGTGTGTTTTCATCTTAGCTTTTCTCTTCCAGTCTGGTTCTAAAGTACTTGATACTCTATTTTCTCATTTTCCTATTGTAAGTTTTTTTAATTTTTTTTTTTTTGCATCTTGAGAAATAAAAGTTTTATTTTATAGCATTTATTTTATGTCTTATGCCTTTGAGAGCTAAATTGTGAAACTTTCATTTCTCTGAGCACTCATCTTCCTTTCATTGTATGTGGGATTTTGCAAATTGGTACAGTTTTATATATTTGAACTTTGATTGAAGTGAATTTTTCCATGGTTATTAAAAACAGGGGCAACTGGGTGGCTCAATCAGTTGAGTGTGTGACTCTTAATTTCGGCTCAGGTCCTGATCTCAGGGTCATGAGATCAAGCCCTGCGTCGGGCTATATATTGGGCGTGGAGCCTGCTTAAGATTCTCTCTACTCCCTCCGTCCCTTCCCCCCTCCAAAAAAGACTTTATTAAGCCATACAAAAAAGAATGTCCCTCCCTTACTTTCAAGGTGTTGCAATAAAACTTTTAGCTGCTGAAATCATTCTTAATATTATTTGCTTTATTTTTCTATAGGAAAATAGCAATGGGACTCTGTGATCTTCATAATGTCTCCCCATATACTTTTCCAGAAGGGTCCTGCTGTTTTACGTGTCTTCTAGCTGAGAAAGTCCTTCCTCACCTATATGCTTTCCAGAATTTGTTACCGGTATTTTCCCTTATTGCTGCAAAGGATATTAGTAGATAATTATATCTTTTTACAAATTTAATTTGCATCTCTTGCAGGTACATGGGGTTTGTAAATCATATTAATTTTCGTTGCTATAATGATATCAGTGACCAATTTGATGTCCTCGGGGAAGCACAGGGGATATTTTCTTGCTTTTAAAAGAATTATACTCTGTTAGTGAGCAAAGGAGTTGGACTTTGATAGGAAAGCATATTTGTCTTGTAGATGAGACACATGAGATGCTCCCTCTCCCTGGGATGACAGCAAGGCATTTCGAGAAGAGCACTGGATTCAGAATCCAAAGCCCATGGCACCAGCTGTGTGGTCTTGGGTGAACCCTTCAACTATGTTTACCTCAGTTTTCTCATCTGTAAAACAGGGATATGGAGTCTTGCCCTGGCTACCTCATAGGTTTAGTGTTAGCCATGGAACACAATGAGAGTGGAAGCATCTTGATACTATTATTAGTGTTGCTGTCACCACTGCTAGCACTACTGGCACTATTATCATTGTCCAAGTATTAAACATGGAGAAAGTCCTCCAAGGCCATTAGTAGACACACTCAAAATTCAAAGCATAACAACAACAATAACACCACCTAACATTTGATGAGCTTTTACTGTGTGTGCCAGACACTGCCAAGTGCCTTATATGTATCTCTCATATAATCCTCGTAACAATCTTATGAGGTAAGTGCTTGCATTACCCATATTTTACAAATAAGGAAACTGAGGCACATAGACATTAAACAATTCACCCTGGCTCAGAACTGGGACTGAATCCAGGTGGACCGTCTCCCAGCCTGTGCACTTAATTCTCTGCTCTATTAGTGTTTGCCTGGGCCACAGTAATATGTGATGAAAGCCCTGAACATGTGAAAAATATTTCTATAGCTTGCAGAATATTTCCCTAATTATTATCTCATGTAAACCTCATGTCTGACACATTTTTATTGATTGAGTAAAATAGCGTAAATATCTTAGTTAATATTATCCAGCTAGTCAGTGATAGATATTACCTAAACTCCAGCCATATCTCTTTCTACTGCATATCACTGCCTCTTTAGGTGAACTGATCATGATTACTGGTAATCCTCCTCCCCTCACCTTATTGCCCTGCCTTTGCTTTCATTTTAAGGACAAAGGAATGCCTAAACCATAAAGTTACAATTGATGAAAATTTTTTAGAAAAACCAGGTGTCTCATTTGATCTTTCGACAGTTGGTTTCTTAGAGAATCCTAAATCAATACTGCTAACCCTTTCTTATATCAGACCATTGGATGCTCATTGAATGATTTCACAGGTCCCCATATATGGAAGCTGTTTTTTTTCCCCTCCCTTCCCACCATGACCCCCTATCCTGCCTTTTAAATTCCTCATATCAGAGAGATCATATGATAATTGTCTTTCTCTGATTTGACTTATTTCGCTTAGCATAATACCCTCTAGTTTCACCCATGTCGTTGCAAATGGCAAGATTTTGGTTTTTGATGGCTGCATAGTATTCCATTGTGTATATATACCACATCTTCTTGTGTATATATACCACATTCATCTTTTGATGGACATCTAGGTTCTTTCCATAGTTTGACTATTGTGCACATTGCTGCTATAAACATTCGGGTGCACGTGCCCCTTCGGATTACTACATTTGTATCTTTAGGGTAAATACCCAGTAGTGTGATTGCTGGGTCATAGGGTAGCTCTATTTTCAACTTTTTGAGGAACCTCCGTACTGTTTTCCAGTCAAGCTTCTTTAAAACATTGCTGTTGTGGGGCGCCTGGGTGGCTCAGTGGGTTAAAGCCTCTGCCTTCGGCTCAGGTCATGATCTCAGGGTCCTGGGATCGAACCCCACATCGGGCTCTCTGCTCAGCAGGGAGCCTGCTTCCCCCTCTCCCTCTGCCTGCCTCTCTGCCTACTTGTGATCTCTCTCTCTCTATCAAATAAATAAATAAAATCTTTTAAAAATAAAAAACATTGCTGTTGTTACTGCCATTTTCTATCCCCATGTCCTCAATTTGCCTTCTCCATCCACTCCAGTAGGGTGTGTGCCCTCCTTAGTCCGCCAAGGTAGCACTTGCTAAGGTCATTAATGAACTTCACACCCACAAACTTGAGAAAGACTTTTCAGTCTCCACATCACTGAACTTCACATCAATGTTTGACACTGTTAACTTCTCAGGAAGCTGTTTTTAATATAGCCTGTGGCTAAAAAGAATCCAACTGAATATCTCAAGGATATTAAAGATGCAGTTATCTTGATCATTCATTTTAGACACACCTATAACCATATCGTACTGTTGCCCACTGTGTGTTTATTTGCGAAAGACTTGGCATTTGGTAAAAGTCACCTGTGTATTAATAAGATGAAAAGACTTTGCTAACGAAGAGGCTGATACTTTACCCATGTCACATCCCAATGGTGAAGGTTTCTATGTATCAGAGAAGTGATTTGGTGTTGCTTCTTGCTTCCCAGCTCCCCAAACACCACCTGTTATATTTGGACTTCCAATGCCTAATCTTATTTTATTGAATTGAATCTGTATATTTCTAATAATGTAGAACTGATCAAGATCTGAACCTAAAAGAGTATCTTGGTAAAGTGAAGTTCCATAAGAAAGTGTTTGGTAACTGAAATCTAGATACCTCACTCACTTGTCTTTTCTGTCCTTTGGCAAGTTCCACTATCTTTATGTACCCTGGATCTCCCTTCAAGGAAGAATGTGCCTTTAAGCTGCAAGGCTTACAGAGCTGATAGCTTATTTGCCAAGGCCATGTTCTTCCTGGGCATCTCCCAAGCAGTGACTGTACACAGTAAGGTCACTAGGGTCTGGCTATTTCTGCCCAACATGGGACTTATTTAAGGGTTAGTCTTGGCTCTGAAGCACTGTGTTGGGTTGACCAAGAGTTTGCTATCTCTGCATTGCAGTTCGTGGTTCTGCTTGCTCAGTCCTGCTTCCTTTCCCCATTACCTTCTTAGAGGTCAGCTCTGCCTTGTGCTCTGCAGGCTCTGTCTCCTTCCTCCCCCTTTATCTTTCACAGGAATTATACTCCTAACTCCACCTCAGTATCTGTTTCCCAGAGGACCTGAACTAATGCGGTCCCCAAATGTGCTCCCAGACACCATACTTCAATGTCACAACCTCTGTACATTATTCTTTTTCCTTAACCACCTTATTCATCAGCTTCTCAGCCAACACTATCTATTTCTGTGATTCTGGTCATTTCTCTTGGAATCACTGGCTCCCGGAGTGTTCAAACAGAAAAGGCCCTCAGAAACTGTCCAATAGACCACTTCGCTTTATAGACGAGCTAACTAAGAGCCAGAGATGGCAACAGAATTGCTGAAGGTCACAGAAGAAGTGGGTAGCAAAGTTGAAACCAGAACCCTGGTCTCTTGACTCCAAGTTTAGTGCTTTTCTAGTGTAGCACTTCAAAAAATTCTGTTCAGTGTAGTTCTACATTTGTGACAGGGAATCCACCTTCTTAGTTTGAGTACACATTTTTCTTGAAGGCTCTGAAACCCATGTCCGGAATCAGCATCTTTAATCTCTGGTTCAATTTGGCACATCCAGTGCTAACTAAAGCTGAACTATGCTTACTGTCCAACTACTTAGGAAGAAATATTCCAACTTTTATTGTGTTCCACTTCTAAATCTAGTGACTTGGTTTCCACTATTAATAACTTTGCATAAAACAAAGTAACAAGGCCCTGACCTCCCTTGTACCTTTCTCGCTGCTCTGGGTTTTCCATGGAGAGCCACCTAGTGCATCTCTTTATTCCTGCCCAAAGGTTCTGCCCCGTCTCCCGGCCTCCTTTCTTAGCCCAGGGAACAAAACCAGATAGTAACTAAGAAGAAAACCTGAGGGCTTCCTTATCTTGCTCCCGGGACCCTTGGTCAGTGTTGGTAGAGCAAAGTAGTTAAAAGGATAGTCTTCGGAGGTAAGAAAACCTCTCTGTGCTCAAGACCCTCCCATAAAAGGTCAAGGTGGCAATGATAAGAGATAACACATGTAAAACCCACGATAAGCACTTAATAAATGCTAGTCACTACAGGGCCCAGCTACCAGCAGCCTTTAGCCATGAAGACTCTTCTGCCCCTCTTTGCTCTGCAGAATTAAGGGACTTCCTAAACAGAAGGCAGATTTACCCAATTGGAGAGAGCAAAATGAAGCCCTTGGATCTTCAAACGGGTCTCATTTTTCTAACTCCTCCTAAAAGCATCTCATCCTATTCTCCCATGTTTTGGGGTGGGAAGGATTGATGTCTGTCATTCTCTCTGCCCTATGGCAAGCAATTCCTTCACTTCTTCCCACTCTTCCCTTTGTGTCACTATCTGGTGATGACTTTGTTGATATTTGGGGTTTATCTCCTCCCCAGTGTTGGTTCCTTCTAGCATCTCCCCAGCAGTTCCTTGTGTCTTCCTCCATGCCTCTCACCATTTTGGGTCCCTCTGAGGAGGAGGCTGCATGGGAGGAATCCCTCTCTGCTCTTCAGAGATCCTATTGGTGAAGCTGTTTGGGAACATTTAATACTCTCTCAAGAAAAATTCTTGGGCTTCTCCTCAAATTCCTTGTTTCCATCTCCAAGGGTTAGTCAGAAATAACTACAGAAAATGACATGGGACCATGAAAGAGTCATGTGCCCTCCTCTTTCTTCTGTTGCTCTTGGACTGCTTTCCCTCTCAGAGTTCCCTGAACCCATAGCTTCCAAAAGGGTGAGATGGAAGATGTAGACAGAAGGTCTTTCTTTCCCTCACTGATGTTGTAGCCCAATATGAGGTTAAAGCTAAAGAGTGGTTCAAAACTTTTTTTGGTGTTTTCAAACTATTTTGATCCCGCCACGAACACAAATCCCAGAATAAAGATAACATCTCATAAGACAGTGTTATAAGGCAACAACATAATGAGGAAAAAAGAGCATCTGAACCCTAGTTCAATGAAAACTCTTGCTTCTGAGTAGTGGATGACCTTGGATAAAGCCCTTCTACTCTGTGGACCAGTTTTCCATGTGTAGAATTAGGAAGTCAAACTAGATAGAGAGGTTCTTGAGGGTAGGCCTATGCCTTATTGATCTTCTACTTTTCCAGCATTTAACACTAGTCTTGGCACACAGTAGATGTTCATGATATGTTGTCTGGCTTTGAAGGTCCTTCCAGCGTCAACACTATATGCTGATTGATTCAAAGATCTCCCCTGTGACATTAAGTTAAGAAAGCTACTTTTGCCAAGGAAAGGACTGAGAAGTAATTAATGAGTCTCCCAGGATCACTGATGCATCCTTTGGGGGACACATCTATCTTTGTCATAAAGTAATAGGACTGTGAGTTTGTTGATAATTACTTTTGCTGCCCCAAACCTGTCCTACTTTCTATCTACCCTGCCTGATGCAGGTGCTCTTGTTTTAAAGTGTATTTTGCATTCATTTAATATTGTAAGTGAGTGAAAATTCTAATTTAAGGGATCAATTTGACATCCAAGTTGCATCCATTCATTTTTGTTTCCCTTGCCTTTGGAGATGTGTCTTGAAAGAAGTTGCTGTGGCCGATGTTGAAGAGGTTACTGCCTATGTTCTTCTCTAGGATTTTGATGGATTTCTGTCTCAGAATGAGGTCTTTCATCCATTTTGAGTTTATCTTTGTGTATGGTGTAAGAGAATGGTTTAGTTTCATTCTTCTGTATATAGCTATCTAATTTTCCCAGCACCGTTTATTGAAGAGACTATCTTTTTTCCACTGGATATTTTTTCCTGCTTTGTCAAAGATTAGTTGACCATAGAGTTGAGAGTCCATATTTGGGCTCTCTATTCTGTTCCATTGGTCTATGTGTCTGTTTTTGTGCCAGTACCATGCTGCTTTGGTGATCACAGCTTTATAATAAAGCTTAAAATCAGGCAATGTGATGCCCCCAGCTTTGTTTTTCTTTTTCAACATTTCTTTGGCAATTCGGGGTCTTTTCTGGTTCCATACAAATTTTAGGATTGTTTGTTCTAACATTTTGAAAAATGCTGTTGGCATTTTGCTTGGGATGGTGCTGAAAGTATAGATTTCTCTGGGCAGCATAGACATTTTAACAATGTTTGTTCTTCTGATCCATGAGCATGAAATGTTTTTCCATCTTTTTGTGTCTTCTTCAATTTCTTTCATGAGTGTTTTGTAGTTTCTAGAGTATAGATTCTTTACCTCTTTAGTTAGGTTTATTCCAAGGTATCTTATGGTTTTTGGTGCTATTGTAAATGGAATTGGAAGTTTGGTCTCTAAATCCTTGTGAAAAGAATATTGTTTAACACTCCAGAAGCCCTGGGAAATTTCCCAGATGAACCAGAAAACACTTGGAATAGCTCACTTGGGGTCGTGTTTGAGGGAGGAAAAAATCCATCCCAAATACCCATCAGTGATTCACAGAATGAGGTCATAATATTTAGCATAATATTTAGCACATTTTCGCCAGTCTTATTATAGAACTTATTGCTAATAAAGTTAGCAAATCTATCTAATACATATTCTGTAAAAACTCTTGTTATATCCTAAAATGTGCCCTTGAGAATAAATTGTTTCTTTCGCATCAGGAATGCTTATTTTTTTTGTAGTGTTAGACGATGGGAAAATATGATGTAATATAAATGTAATATACTATGATAAAATTCTATAAACAATTTTCTCTTAACACAACTCTTGACAATATCAGGTGTATGGATCAAAGAAATGTTAATAAAATTGTTCTTGTATGCAAAATGAACATTTAATTTTGGGCTTTTTAAAAAATTTTTTTTAAATTTTTTTTTTAAATTTTGGTCTTTTTTACATGACTCATGGGTATTTGTTGCCAGTGTTTTATTTATTTATTTATTTATTTATTTATTTATTTATTTGACAGAGAGAGAGAGACGCAGTGAGAGACGGAACACAAGCAGGGGGAGTAGGAGAGGGAGAAGCAGGCTTCCTGGTGAGCAGGGAGCCCGATGCGGGGTTCGATCCCAGGACCCTGGGATCATGACCGAGCCGAAGGCAGACGTTCAATCGGCTGAGCCACCCAAGCACCCCGCCGGTGTTTTAATTCAATCTCTACTTGAAGGTCTCCAATAGTCATAAAAAGTCATTAGTGATATTATTTCAGGGGAAGCATGAAAGTCAAAGCATTAGGATTTATGCTTGAGTTGTTATTGGGCAGCACACACTTTGAGGGGAGAAGATGTTCTGGAATTGTCCAGAAGCCTCATTAAATTTAGAGAGTGTTGCCAATTGCCGTATGTGATGTGCTTCGAATGGTAAAAAATTGAACGGGGCTCCTCGGAGGCAGGGACAGAACAGAGTCTGAGACTGCTAATGGGTTAATCTATCATGAGATAGAGAGGAAATGACTGAAGGCAGAGAATGAGAGCATATGAGAAGATATGACTTTGGAAGACTTTAGTGAATCCCAACAAAACGGTTCAAACAGAACAGAAACTCTGTCAAAGAGATTGCTGCTTCCTCACACAAGGAAAACAAAAACCCTAGAGATATATGCTTTTCTGCAGCCTTCTCCTACCTGCTTCCACCTCTTAGGGTGAACATTCGGAACTTCAGATGGCTGGATGACAAATTAATGACTCCTGCCATTAGGTCCAGTCTAGTTTTAAGGATAAAGGTACTACTCAGGAAGACAGACACAAACACACGCTTTATATTTAAATGACCATGAACAAAGAGGGTCTGCAGATGCCAAGGCTTCCCCCCCCCCCCCAATAGTAACTACTCTCTTCAGGAATGGGTTGGGGGAACTGGGACACAGACATCATTCTTACTGCTCAGCCTTAACTCATTGGCAGCCCCAAAAAGCAGCCCTTGGTTATTTCAGACATTTTTCAAGGAAAACAAGTCAGAATCTTCACGTATTTTGTCTCATAGCATCCACGATCCAGCCCTGAGGTAGACGGGTCAGAGATTATTGTCTTGATTTTTCACGTGATGTAACTGAGGCTCAGAGAGGTTAAGTGACTTGCCCAAGACAAAATAGTCAACAGTGAAAATCAAATTTGAAACTGGTTCTGATTTCAGTCTCTCCTTGACAATAGCTCATGTAATAGACCCATTTTCCTGATTTAATCTCCTTCATCTTTGGCCTCAGACACAAAATAGAATAGTGAATAAAAAGGAATCAATGGAATTAGGATATCTCTTACATTCAATACATTTATATATTGTCCAGATGAACTTTTTTTTTTTTTTTTACAACTTTTGATTCAAAATTTAAAACTGGGCATTTCCTTTCTAGGCCTTAATATTAGAGGTGGGGTCATTATTCTGACACTTAAGACTTCATCAATATTCAGAAAAATTACTAAATGTCTGTAAATCTATTGATACACTTATGATCTCAGGTCACACTGGGAGCAGGCTGCACCTTGGAGAGCTCTGGACTACCAGGGCTGGTCATCCGGCCAGACCTGCATAAGTCCCTCTATGTATCATGGGGGCAGGGTGGGAAAACTTAGGTGTATGAAGTCTAGAGGTTTTAGAGAAGCAGGACAGTTTTCTTGGTAGCAAACTGAGCCTGCTAAGAACCTCCAGGCCACAAACTGTCCCATATCCCTGAAATGTGGGCTGGGCCAAGTCATGCAAAACCCCAAAGGAAGATAGAGGGGCAAGAAGCATATGTTCCCAGGACACTGTGTGGTGTAAAGGGAAGAAGGCAGTGCTCACACCAGACCCATGGAGTGCAAGAAGTTGGTGGCCACAGTTCTGCACTGTGAGTGGACAGATGTTATCTTACCATTTAGGAGTTTAACAAGCCAGTGCTCTCCCCTTGAAAATATCTATATGTGGAAAGAAGAATCAATCATTTCCAGCTCCTTGGGGCTGTTTGCTAAGTAATCCATCAAATAGCTAAAAGGATAATCCAATGTGGCAACTGTGATGACAAAGTACAGTTGTCTGAGTCATTTGCGTCATGCATTGATGAGTTTATCAGGACCACTCTGACAAAATAATTGGAAAAACAGATTTGTTGTGGTGTGATTTTGAGGGGCAGAAGGAAGAATAAGGTCCTAGAGATGTGAGGAAGGCAGATTCTAGCTCAACTCTAGAAAGACTTTCCTACCAACAAGGCTATACATATGGGTACAGACTGACTTCATGAGAGAAGGGCACCTGCCATGTCCTGAGCAATGCTCATGGTGAGCTCTTCTGGAAAAGACTCTGAGGAAGAGATTCTTCTTTCAGGTGAGAGGCTCAGCTGAGTTCCATTTCATCAAGTTTTCTAAGGTTGCTATGATTACTAAGCCACACCAGTTTATCCTCTGTCCCAGGGACTACCCAAGAAAAGACCATTATAAGGGTTCCAAGACATGGAAATTGTCCCTAAAATGGCAAATGTGTTCTGTGCACATTGGGCATCAGGTCTTCTTGAACAGGAATGATGTGTTTAAGTTGGTGATTGTAAATTGTTTGAGGGGAGGGACCATGTCTTACTCACCTACTTTGTGTAAGACACTCTACTGGGCACTTAAAGAGCTGAGCAAAGTCCAGCCTCCTCCTGAAAATCGCTATGACCTATGACGGAAGGTGGTTAGCACACTTGATAAAAAGTTTGTAAATAGCATGAATCAAAGGCAAAGCGTGAAAAGTTCCACAAGAGAAGCTTGTAAAACCCTGGGAATGCAGAAAAAGAGGTTGATTCTAATGAGGGGGCTCTGGAAAGTCATCATGAAGGAGGTGGCATCTCTTGTCCTCAAGGGATGGGAGAAATTCCAAAAAATGGGGGGAAGCATTAGAGGAATAAGGAGCAGTATGAGCAAAGACTTCAAGGCAGAAAACTGAGGTGTAGTAATGCCAAGTTGGAACCAGGCACGCTAGATTTGAATCCCAGCTTGGCATCCTAGTAGCTGTAATTTTTAGCAAGTTGCTTAGCCTCTTTGTGTCACACTAATTTGTCTCTAAAATTGGGATGATAATAATAGTACCTTTCTTTTTTTTTTTTTTAAAGATTTTATTTATTTATTTGAGAGAGGGAGAGAATGAGCAGGGGGTGAGGCAGAGGGAGAAGCAGGCCCCCCGCAGAGCAGGGGGTGCCCAACGTAGGACTCGATCCCAGGACCCTGAGACCATGACCTGAGCTAAAGGCAGACGCTTAACCGACCAAGCCACCCAGGCGTCCCAATAGTACCTTTCTTATGAGGTTTTTACAAAGGCTAAGTATCCACAACAGAGCCTGAGACTCAAGAAACACTCTTTATGTCTTTGGCATTTCCCCCCTTTTTATTTTTTTAGTTTTTTAAATTTATTTTTATTTATTTATTTATTTATTTTATTAACATATAATGTATTACTTGTTTCAGGGGTACAAGTCTGTGATTCATCAGTCGTACACAATTCACAGAGCTCACCATAGCACATACCCTCCCCGATGTCCATCACCCAGCCAACCCATCCCTCCCATCCCTCCTCCCCTCCAGGAACCCTCGGTTTGTTTTCTGAGATTAAGAGTCTCTTATGGTTTGTCTCCCTCTCTAGTTTTGTCTTGTTTCATTTTTCCCTCCCTTCCCCTATGATCCTCTGTCTTGTTTCTCAGATTCCTCATATCAGTGAGATCATATGATGTCTTTTTCTGGTTGACTTTTTTCGCTTAGCATAATAACCTCTAGTTCCATCCATGTCATTGCAAATGGCAAGATTTCATTTTTGATGGCTGCATAATATTCCACTGTGTATATATGCCACATCTTCTTTATCCATTCATCTGCTGATGGACATCTAGGCTCTTTCCATAGTTTGGCTATTGTGGACATTGCTTTGGCATTGTTTTTAAGTCATACATACAGTAGTCAAGGTTCACTTATATATACTTTTCTCTCTTACCACATTTCGAGATAATGAATGCCCTGCTTTTAAATTGCTCACAGCTTAAAGAGGTAGACAAAAAAATAGAGCATTTTTCCTGATTAAAAGTTTCTGAATAACATTAAGTCATTACCAATTTACTAATAAATAGACTGTGCACCTAAAGCTTATTTGTACATCCATATTTGGAACTCTGAAGACATTTGTCCATGGAAATACTGTATTAAGTTATTGCTAGACTAGTTCACCAGAAGCCATGTAAACCACAATGGGGCAAATAGCCACACCTCAGGGCACCATTGGAAGGTCTAGAATGGAAGCAGGAGGTTCCTTTCAGAGAGTGGAAGGAAAAGGAGGCCCTTATTCTCACCTCAAAAGTGGAACTAACAAGTAGGCAGCTCAACTCAGCCTTCAATCCACTCCCTGGGTACTCCTCTTAGTCTACTGTCCTGCCAAACCTACATGCTCTGAGAGAGCATCAGGTCATTCCACCACAGCTGAATGGGACTTCAGCTAGGGCACAGGGGCAAAGGCGGGGTAGGAAGGCATTGAGATGATAATTTGTAAGTCAGGGACTAGATTTGGCTGATTGATCTGTCATATCCTCATCTTTTCTTATTTTCTTTTGCAACATACATCGCGCGCACACACACACACACACACACACACACACACACACACACACGACTGGGGGAGGAAGATAGTCTGCAGTTCACATACAGAGAGCCCCCATGGAGACAAAAACCATGACTGAACTTTGACCTCATTGACCCAACATAGGCTGATAGGCCCAGGAGTTGATCCAACATCATCCAAGATCTGGAAAAGTGGAATTGGTAATGAGCACATAGCCCCGGGTCTGCGATGTTTTGCCCCGATCCCCTCCCTCCTATGGTCACAAAGAAAGAGTCTTCTCCCAGACGTGATGAAAAGTTTGATATGGCCAAGAAAGTTTCTGTTGAAATGAGTTTATCATAACAAAGGTGCTGAAATTAAAAGCTAGTCTCTAGGGTTTCTGATTTCAAAATAAGTAAGTCTCTGGTTATTGTCATATATCAACACCATGTCACAGAGAGAGGGACGAAGATTGTTCTGCAAAAGCTAATACAGACAGACAGCAAGTTCCCTTTTAGCTAAACTTATTTAAAACCTCTCAGGAGAATAAATCTAAATTGATCATGGAACAATTGATCAATGATGACTAAGTGTGGCTCAACATTGATTTGTCTTGCAACAGAGCTGGTTGTCTGAAGGAATGACAAATAAACCCCAAATCCACCCCCTTTGGCAATATGTGAGTGCAACTCCAACATCGATTCTTTTGGCTTGCTTAACCTCTACACTGAATTCATTTTTTTTTCTGAGGAGAAGATTTGTGTTAGAATAGGGGGAGGGGTGCTACATAGTGAACAGTCAATGTGCTTCCAAATTTAACTGGTAATTTTTAAAAGATAAATTTATATTGACTTTCAAGATGTAGAAAATTGATGAAGGCAAATGAATTCTCAGATCCATTAGATGAAATCATTTTTTGTTTTCCAGTTTGCTAAGATAGACTCTTGGAATTGTACAGAGACAATATCATGGAGAGCCAATAAGACCATTTGAGTCAACAGAAGGAATGAAACTTTTAAACCAAATGCTTAATCAAAGTTTTAATCAAACTTTTCCTGGTGGGTCACCAATGGAAACAATATTAGATGAATGTAAAATACGCTTTGGTAATGTTATCTACATTGTTTGCAGTATATCTGGGAATAGGTATGTGGGATGGGGAGACTTTACTGGCCCTACAGTTCCTTTATGTATTCATATGTGGTTTACTGTAGCACTCGGTGTTTGTTTCTCTACTGTTGACCTCAGAATATATGCCATGCTCCTGCTATAGGGTGTGGAGGTAGTGATGGAAGAATTCTCAAAAATGTCTGCTTTGCAGGCTTCTTTTCCTCGACTCAACTCTTAAATGCCAATGTTTTACAGGGTTCTTCTGCCCCAAACTCTTCTTTATCTAGACTGTAGATTCTACAGGGCAAGCTCAATCATTTTTGTGGCTTCAGTTACTAACTGCATGTAAGATCTTATATCCCCAAATGCCAACTGGTAATCTTTATCCAAATGTCCTTCAAACTCAGTGTATCTTTCCCCTAAATCTTTTTTTTTTAAATTTCTGATCCTGATTAATTACATCTTCTGCTAATCACCAAGTCAGAAACCTGGAAGTCATCCTGGACTCCTCTTTCTCCCACACCCACATATAATCTATCATCAACTCCTATTGATTCTATCTTCTGAGTGCCCTCTCTGTTAATTTCTCAACTGCTACTACCTCTAGTCCAAAGCACCCTATCTCGCATTGACATTCACTTTCCCCTCAACCCCTTACAATGTATTCTCCATATTGCACCCAGAATGGTATTGCTAAACAAGAACAAAACACAATCTGATCATATCACCCCCTATTTATAAACACGCATTGCTTCCCCACTAACTATAGAATCAAGTCCAGCCTTGCCCCCCCACCACCACCAATGGGAGACTTCTTATTTCTGGAACAAGTCATCCTGCTTCTTTCAGACCTCTGTGCCTTTGGACCTTCTGACCAAATTCCCAAAATAGTGATGTAGTAGTTAGGATAACAGGCATTGGAATCAGATATATCTAGGTTCAAATCTTGGCTCTGACTTCTACTTGAACTAGCTGTGTCAACTTACCTAATCTCTATGAATTCCGCTTTCCTCATCCCTTACCTGGAGGTAACGAAGACATTTAATGTGTAGGAATAAATGAGATAGTATCTGTGACACGTTTATTATCAGTCCCTGTTTTCTCTACTGAGTGAGCGGCCGTCTAACACCCAGGTCAGATATCACCTCCTCTATGGAGCTTTTCCTGGCTAATGGTGCTGTAGTCTTGTCCTTCTTTCCTTTGTGCTCCCATAGGCACTTTTGTTCATACATAATTTTAGCTACTTGCTCACTTGCACTCCAAGTATTTATTTGTACCTCCATCCCCTCCCTAACACCTGGCATAGTACCCAACACAGTGAGCATCCAGTAAGCATTTGCTGAATGCTGAATGAATGAGGCAGACTTTTGGAATGTTAGATTTGGCCTCTGGATTTGAAGGTGTAATATATCACAGGATAACCTCAGCTATGAGGAAGAGGGGATACTCTTGGTACTCTAGTGTCCCTTTAGCATTTTTATTTATGCAATAGATCCCTTTGCCAAACTTTTGTTTATCTGTAACTCTGACTTTCTCTCCCTCTCTGTCCTGTGAGGGGAGAGTTTCCAGTGATAATTCCATCGAAACATTCAGAGCTGTCAACGTTTGCCTACACCCCTCTGCTCTGCCAGAGGCTGCATCTGGGGAAGGCAAGGCCAGAGCCATCTTTACGCCAGACCGTCCTTCCTCCACTCTGTGATTATCATCTGTGTTGAAGGAAGAAAGCAAGAACACTTCTTGTGATGGTTATTCTACACAAGTCCCTTGCCCTTTCTGGGCCTCAGTTTCCTTATCTATTAAGTGAGGCCTTTCTAGACGATCTGAAAGGTTGTTCTCAGGGATAAATTTCTGAGGATAACCACTATTTCCCTATTGGTTTGTAGAGATTATACAGTGTTTTTACACATATTATCTCCCCCTATGAAATAATACGTCTGAGGTACATATTATCATCCCTATTTTTCAAATTAAACTGAGGTTCAGGTAGCTGGATAGAATGGCTTGATCAGTTCTACAACTCCTATGAAGTCAAATCCCTGGCTCTATTCTGTTGTTATAAGGTCTTCCAGGTAGACTGAGCTGAGCACAGTGCCTCTCTGTGGTGTGCCCTTTAAAAAATAATGCATCCATTACCATGCATGTTCTCAGGACTGTTTTGGTGGAGAGCAGGGCACACAGCAATGAAGAAGAGCCCAGGTGAATTAAGGGGAGAATGCACCTAGTCAGTGAGTGCTCTGTGGAAGGAGGTAGCTCTGGATCTCATTCTCTTAGACAACTCCAGGGGCAATGAAAACAAAGGGGAAAATTGGAATAAAACTGAACACTGAGAGTCTTAGTTCAGCTCACAGAGGCAGAAATTTCTTTTTCCTTCCCTTTCCTTCTTTCTTTCTTTCTTTCTTTCTTTCTTTCTTTCTTTCTTTCTTTCTTTCTTTCTTTCTTTCTCTCTTTCTTTCTTTCTTTCTTTCTTTCTTTCTTTCTTTCTTCTTTTTCTTATTTCTTTCTTTCTTATTTCTTTCTTTTTACAGAATTGGATTTCATCAACACAATGTTTCTGAAGACATCTTGGATTTATAGATTTTATTATTACACCTGTTCTCAGAAGTAGGCTACCCCAAACTTAAACAATACAATCTTTGAAAAAGGAGCCAGGTTGCATATTCCACTGACTCATACAAATTTTTTTATCTGGAAGAGCTCTTAAAGATCATTTAGTCCAACATCTTAATTTTACACACATGGAAACTGAGGTATAGAGAGGTGAAGTGACTTGCCCAAGGTCTCACAGAAAGTTAGTAGAGGAGGGAAATGAGAATATAGGCCTCCAAATTCCCAGTCCAAGTCTATCTCTATCTTTTTTTTTATGGTACCTTGTATCGCTTATTTACATCCTGATGCTAAAAGTGTGACAATACCTCAGTGGAAGAGAAAGGTAGAAAGAAAGGTACACCTATGTTTCTGTTTATTTTTTTTAAAGATTTTATTTATTTATTTGACAGAGAGAGAAATATCACAAGTAGGCAGAGAGGCAGGCAGAGAGAGAAGGGGAAGCAGGCTCCCCACTGAGCACAGAGCCTGATGCGGGGCTTGATCCCAGGACCCTGAGATCATGACCTGAGCTGAAGGCAGAGGCTTTAACCCACTGAGCCACCCAGGTGCCCCATGTTTCTGTTTAAAGCAAAAAAATAATTTGTAGCTATTAATCAGTTGAATTAATACAAAAATAACACTACTACTACCACCAGGACCTCTTCTTCCCCACCCCCACCACACCCACACATACATACACCCTGCTTGGCATGAAAAGCTCAAATCTGTTAGTGATCGAAACCAGCCCTGGGTCTGGAATAGCCTTTTCTCAGAATATATATACATACAAAATTTGGCAGGAGTTCAATCAGTGCAGCTCAAATACTCACACCCACGTTAAATCCTGGGCAATATCAGTCTCCTGTCAAATGTGGACATTTTCTGGGAACTTGGGAATGATGGTTATGGCAAATTGTGGCCCTGAAGATTCACAGGCCAGTTAAGGTGAATTCGATTAAGCAAATCAGTAAGGTGAAATAAGACTCAACATTCTATCATTTTATCATTCTTCATGAAGGTTGATTAGGCATCAAAAATGACCTCTTTAGGAAAATTATTCTATTTTTCATATTTTTTAAAAAGCTAAAATTCAGATTCAGAGGAGGAGTTGGTTTGTTTTGTATATTTCATGACTTTCACATACTTGTGAGCATAGTCTTCCCTGGCTTATAATTTTGAACACTCCAACGGGACTATTTCAAAAGGTAGGTAAAAGTGATGATGTAAGACCAGGGTTGTGTAAGATACTGATTTTTACTGTGGAAGCACGACCTCAAACAGTAGTTGTGCTGTTGAGAGTAAATGAAGTTCTAAACCCAGGCAGATGGATGTCTGAGGAGCAATAAGACTAGTTCCAGATCCCGCTTGCTGTGGAGAGTAGGGTGGGTAGATGGTTAAAGCTCCTATCCCTGTTACCAGGCTTGGCCTATGGTTCAGGGAGTGAATAGGGTCAAACCTTAGCATGAAAAGTGTTCAGTTCTAGGGCTGAGTGGAGCTTGCCCAGTCAAGGACTGACATCAATTCTCAGTAAAGATGTGGTGGAGGAATTGACAGAGTGGAGAGGGAGGATGAGGACATAGAAATGGAGAACCATGAAAGATCATACAATGAAATGGGAAAGGGAATTAAAGTCAAAAAAGGGTGAAGAACCATGAGAGACTGTGAACTCAGAACAAGGGACTGAGGGTTTTGGAGGGGAGGGGGTGGGGGGATGGGCGAGCCTGGTGGTGGGTATTGAGGAGGGCACGTATTGCATGGAGCACTGGGTGTGGTACATAAACAATGAATCTTGTAACACTGAAAAAATAAAATAAAAGTATTTGGGGAAAAAAAAAAAA